>BLKR01000630.1:0-127743 GCA_011170035.1 Teleogryllus occipitalis | reverse complement strand
ATCCTTTAACCCATTGTGCATTAGGCGTAATGGCGCAGGGGACATAAAACCTTACAAGATGAATGAAGCAAGATGTGGTATGCGAGCGCTAATTAACCCACAAGCTGGGACTACTTCTAAGAAGAGAATAGAGTGAATCCGAGTTCAGAGCCCAGTAATGGCCAACCATCGCTTCTTCCTGAATTCCTTTTCAAGAAACTATCTTATTTAATTCTGTCACCTCGTCTTATTAAGTGTGTCATTTTAATTTTTTTGTACATCTATTTAGCCATCTCCCGTAAGAGGCAATTGGCCTCGGCTCCATCCGGCAATAGATCCCTGGCTTGGTCACCCAACCAGGAACCCACGATGTCTCCAATTCGTTTAACCTTTGTGTCTTCACGCAATTAACGAATTCCGCTTGCGACTCCGTTTCACGGTCGTGGCCTTTCAGTACAACATCCCAGATTTTGCCTGGATGATCGAGGGAAATCACAGAAAAACCAGTGAGAATGGCCGGCACGGGAATTGAACGCGGATCTCCCGAACGCAAAGTTAGCGTCTTGAGTCACTTCGCTAAATCATTTCGAAATTAACAAGGGTTATTGTTCATTAACTGCATTACCTAAAAGTTGACTAATTTGTTTATAAATATTTGTTAACTAGCCAGTGGCTAATAGAGAAGAAACTTGAGGGTCCACGATTATTGAGGCCGAAAACCATATTTGTTCTACATTATTTACATTTTTCTTTCTGAGAATATGTACAGTCAATAAACTACCCCGTTTGCCAGATTTCCCAGTTTCATGCCTATTCTGTGCTACCGTAACAACTAGCAGACCAAGAGTGAACTTTATGGCGTTATTTTTTATCAGGTGCAGGTCGTTGCAAGAAGCTCTGCAAGAGGATGTGCATTGTCAGGTCCTCACTTTGTTACTTAGTTTACAAAGAGTTCACATTGGCGTATATTTAACTGCCTGCAGAAGGATTTTCACCTTTCGTGTGTTTTCTCTCGCCGTGTCATATGGCCCCTTTTCTGCAACATTAATTCGTTAGAATAAATTTGGGGTGATTGCCTGGAATTGTAGCTTAGAAATCTACAATATTGACTTATAATGATGTAGAGAGGCCTTAGGCCTCGGCAGATAAATACATGCAAGGCGCTTGTGAGAAGTTTCATTACATCAATAAAAAGATTGTGACAGTGACTGAACTGAGGGCAATCAGTGGGAGCACCGCATCTTGCCCTCGTCCCCACCCTTTCCATCGTCACTCCTGGCGCCGCTTCCTCCACCGTCGCTCTCGTCACCCCCACACCAACGCGGACTCGTTGCAACTCCCACCTCCGCTTCTTCTGCCGACGACTGTCAGTACTCCAAGTTTTGCCATCGCCCCCGCCGCCACTGCATGTCCGACCGCCCCCGCCGGCCTCACCGCTCCCACTGCTCCCACCGCCCCTACAGGCCCTTCAGACCCCGCTGACCCCGCCGTTCCCTCCGCCCACCCCGCCTTTGGTCCCTGCCACTCCCGCCTTCCCCGCGGCCCCACCACCCCCGCCGCTCCCACAAACACTGCCGGCCCTCACCGCTCCCACCGCCGCTCCCACAGTTGCCACAGGCCCCTCAGACCCCGCCGACCCCACCGTTCCCACCGCCCACGCCGCCCCCGGTTTGTGCCTCCACTGCGGCATCGCCACCCCCGCCGCCCCCACGAACCACGCTGGCCTCGCCGCTCCCACCGCCCGCCCCCAGAACCCACAGACCCCTCCGACCCCACCGTTCCCACCGCCCACGCCGCTCCCGGTCCCTGCCGCACCGCCTCTTTTGCGGCCCCGTCAACCCCGCCGCCCCCACAAACCCCGCCGGCCTCGCCGCTTCCACCGCTCCCACCGCCGCTCCCACCGCACCCACAGGCCCCTCAGATCCCGTTGACCCCACCGTTCCCACCGCCCATGCCGCCCCCGATTCCTGCCGCTCCCGCCTCCCCCGCGGCATCGCCAGCCCCGCCGTCCCCACGAACCACGCCGGTCTCACTGCTCCCACCGCCCCCCCTCAGAACCCACAGACCCCTCCGACCCCACCGTTCCCACCGCCCACGCCGCTCCGGTCCCTGCCGCTCCGCCTCTTTTGCGGCCCCGTCAACCCCGCCGCCCCCACAAACCCCGCCGGCCTCGCCGCTTCCACCGCTCCCACCGCCGCTCCCACCGCACCCACAGGCCCCTCAGATCCCGTTGACCCCACCGTTCCCACCGCCCATGCCGCCCCCGATTCCTGCCGCTCCCGCCTCCCCCGCGGCATCGCCACCCCCGCCGCCCCCACGAACCACGCCGGCCTCGCCGCTCCCACCGCCCCCCCAGAACCCACAGACCCCTCCGACCCCACCGTTCCCACCGCCCACGCCGCTCCCGGTCCCTGCCGCTCCCGTCTTCCCCGCCACCTCCTTCCACTCCCGCGAGGAGTGTTTCACCCACCTATCCGCCCTCTTCCACCCCCACCGCCCCTGCAGGCCTCGCCATCCCCGCCTTCCCTGATGGTGCACTCGCAGTCGCCGTCGTCCCCGCCCCGCCCCCGATGCGCCGTGCGGCGGCCGCCAGCAGGGCTTCTTGTGCGGCGCTCGTCGGCGCCTCCGCTGGAGCGGCGCGCGCAATTGCGCGGATGACAGCGCGTCTATTCTCGTTGACGCTTCCTGGAACACCGCGCCTCGCTCCGGCTTCGGCCGTTCACAGCTCTGACCGTTGCTACGTCACCATCTCAGTGCAACGGTTAGCGTATTGCGCTGTTATACTAAAGTTCAAACCCGCGGGTTCAAACCCGATCGAAGCCGTGGATTTTATGGACGAAAAAATCCTACGTACGCCTTTCTTCGGAGGAAAAGTGAAGCCGGCTGTCCCATGTAATAGATTTGCTGCATGTAAATGGTTATGATATCGGCGGCGATGGTGTAACGGTTAGTGTATTGGTAGTGTAGTGTATTATTATACTAAACTTCGCGGGTTAAAACCTGATCGAAGCCGTGCATGTTTAAGGGCGAAAAAATCCTTTGTACGCCTCCTTCGCAGGAAAAGTGAAGCCGGCTGTCCCATGTAGTAGATTTACTACATGTAAATGATCATGAAGCCACTGAGATAAATTCAAATTGTCTGTTTCGTCGCTCAATTAGTAACTTCTTTTTTCCCCAGTACGTGAAAGGAGCATAACGAAACTTGCGTGATAAGACAGAAGAGAAGGCCTCATGGCCTGAGTCTCGCCACGTAAAATAAGGCATTCATTCATTCATCTCATACCGGCGCTCATTGGCCCCGGGAGATTCGTATTTTTTGTTTTAAAATTGATCGTGATCGGTGTTTTTTTTAAGGTTTTTCTTTTAAATGGATTTGTGTTTAGTACCTTGTTAGTACAGGATACTCTTTAGATTTCCCACAGGGGTTTATGTGAACGTAGTACAGCACAGATGGATACATCACTCTCTTCTCTTGTTGGTTGTGGTTGTGTTTATAACCTTTTGAAATTTTCTTTACGCTCTGAAAAATACTATCAACTTCTCTCGCGCGATTTGTAACTTTGTCGTCCTTGCCCTAAGTCCCCTCGTCGTCCATCCCCACTAAATAGGTGTCTGCAATTTTGGTTCTTCTCTTCCCCTCCATCCCTTCCAAGCTTTCTTCGCTATATCTGCTTTTGTGTTCCAATCCAATGTTGGTATTAACGTTTAAAAGAAATTGCTATAGCTATTACGCTCTTTGAAAAGTAACTACTTTTACAGCTATTACAGATATGTTGAAAATTTTGGTTCTTTACAATTCACAATTCGCGTGCGTTCGTATTCCCAGATTTAATATTTTCAAAGGTTCTTGTAATTAAATTGTATCTGGCCTGTCAATCATAGTGTCTCTAAAATAGAGACACATGTGATTGTAAAAAACATTTCAGGGAGGAAATGGAAAAAGTAGAAGGCGCACGCCCCAAGGGCCTAGCTGTTCATTCACTTAATTACTGCAAAACGATGAGTGACATCCAAATTATCGCTTTCCTCCTACGCTATGACAAATGACAATAAAAACTGTAGTTGCGACAACGATAGATGTCTTCAAGTGTTGAGTGACGGAACGGACAGCTCCATTATGAAACTCTAACATCGACAGTCAAGTGATAAGTAATTTGATATGGACGTTTGAAGCAGTATAAACAGACTCTGCATTCGCGCTTAATGTTTTTCTAGCTAGTTCTAATGACGCTCTCTGACTATTTATGATTTCTTGCTGTCTCTTCTTGTGCGATGTAAGATGCTTTTGTCTATTTACAGATAAAATCATGTGAAGGAGATTTCAGTGGCGGTTCCTGGTACAATTTGTAGGTGGTTACAGTTATGATCCATAAAGTTGGCGATTTGAAAGAGGAACTCCTAACCAGCTAATGCAGTTGAGCCACAATATAAATAATAATAAGCATACGACTGTATAAATTGACATGTTTAAATATACACTGCATTTACAATACACACAAAAATCACGACGACCGTAGGAACAACATCAACAAACTATTTCTACACCAAGGCTTTTAACTGCAACGATGTTTGCTGGCTTATCAACAAAATTTGATCACATACGACAGCGCAAATCTGGTCGTCTACGAAACTTTGAAGATGTGACGATAACTAAATGAGAATTTGAACACAAGTCAGTTAGTTGGTACGACAACAAATCTCGCCGACCGAAACAGACGAGCTTTAAACGAATCGCAGCTCAATGAAAAATGTTATTGACAAAATGATACTTCTTGATCCATTGATTTAAAATAAACATTGAATCTTACCTTCAATGAAAGTAATAAAACTGATGGTTTCACAAACCTACAACAGATCCAGAAACCGCTACTGGGAGATCTAATTTTCATGACAGTAAGGTCATATCGGATCTAAGGGGACCACGATGTACAGTTCTTCCTGCAATGCCAATGTAATGACGGTAACAATTCTTTATTACTTCTATGTTAAATTTGGAAGATAGTCATTTCTGATGTCTCGTTCTTCTATTGTTGTGCACGTCTGGGAATAAGGGAATGCTTGTGTATTATAGTAATAGGAGTAAAGTGGAAAAATGGAAATGAGTTTGAGAGCAAATAAGATAAAATCGTTTCATGACATATCATGAATTTATTAAAACGTCTTCATTTACTGTCGATTGCGAAATACAGAACATTTTTCAACTTCAATGATAGTTAATAGATTGACTGCACTACAAGTTTTCATCGCTAGACTAAAATATTCTTTGGGGACTTTTTCATGTAAAGACAGTAAATATTTTCTTAAACTGATTCAATACATTTGAAATGAAAATTAAATATATATTTGTAATTGTAATTATAGTTGTAACTTATTAATTATTATTTATTTTTCTGTTTTGATAAAATTTTTCTCATTTGAGATATTATGTAAAGGCGTCAGTTCCTAGGCGTGCGCGCACGGGGAGCAAGAGGGGGCAAGGAAGCTAGAGGGGTCTTGTTTTAGGTTGCGCACGCCAAAGCGTGTATTACAATCGTAATTTCACTTCATCATCCTCTCATGCCACATATTTTTAATTTTAAACTCTCTTTAACCAAAGGGAGATTTTTTTATTTCCATTGTTTAGAACTGGACACAATAGATGTATTGCTGTTTCTTCGAAGTCCTGCATATGTTATGTCTGAAAAGGTTGTTTTTGTAATGTTCTCTTAGTATTATTTACATGCAAAAAAGCACTTACGCGTACTGAAATGCAGCCACTACTTTAAAGAAGGTCACTTTTTCGCTAGCGGTTCTCGCATTTGTGATGAAGCACGCCTAATTGCCGCAATGTCGTTAAGATGCTCGGGTTGCGTATGGTGCTTGCAGTACTAACCTCGTTTATCTTGCAAACGGCGGAAACGAGAACCGGCAATTACAGGTCTTCAGCGGCCGTGGAGGCTTTGAGTCGGGCGTACGGGATGGGGGACCTGCGGGCGCTCATGGGTTCTGGAGCCTCCCGTTACGTTTTCGGCGTCGCTTTCTCTCGCGATAGCCATCGGCGTGGCTTGGACCGGTTCGGATGCGGACGCGGGAAGACACACACACACACACACACACACACACACACACACACACACACACACACACACACACACCGCTGTCGTTCCCGAGCTCCACAAGGTTGCACAGAAGCCGGCGGCGTCGCTGGTGTTGGCAGGGATAAAGACTTGTGTACAGTGGATACCGATCAAGAGCCGCACTTAACCGCGAGTGCTGGTAGAAGCCGAAAAGTTATTCCAAAACATACTTCTTTGGAGATTCGGTATTATACAATTTAATCTTTTTGTCTCTTGTATCTTCTCTTGATTTGTCTCTTCTGTGAGTGTAATTCTTAGACATGCTATGAGGTTTGATTGGATGATTACAATGACGAAAAATTTTCAATGGTAATAGTTGAGTACCGGAATTCCGCAGGAAGAAGACAATTTCATGGTCGTAACCCTAAGTTGTCACTTGTACCAAAATATTTTATTCACGAGTGCTGGTAGGAGCCGAAAAGTTATTCCAAAACATCCTTTTTTGGAGATTCGATATTATACAATTTGAATTTTTTGACTCTTGTATCTTCTCTTCTGATTGTTGGTAATTCTTAGACATGCTATGGGATTTGATTGGATGATTACAATGACGAAACATTTTCAGAGGCAATAGTTTAGTACTGGAATCTCTCAGGAAGCAGACAATTTCATGGTCGTAATCCTAACCTGACACTTGCACCGATATATTTCATTCATTTATTTATTTCCAGATGTCACCAAATTCCGTCAGATGCAATGAATTCCTCATGTATTTTGTTCTTCATATTTGCCGAACTCATTGTATCTTCTACTCTTTAATTTGCTATTGCGTATAAAATTGGTACTGTATTCTGAGGGGTATCAAAACCCGTAAACGATATATTTGGGGGAATACATGCTGTGTATTTTAACACCGAGGAGTGACACATTAAGGGTTTAATGGTGATCGTATGCTGAAGTGCAACATTTCCATCATTAAGAATTTTTTTCTGGTAACTTTTTTATAATCATCTGGTAGCTGAACATTTGATCTTTTTTTTTGGTATCGTTCGCCGTTCGAACTTTCGTTACAATTCGTCTACTACTTTTCTGTGAATTTGTGGTGATTTCTACAAATTCTTCTTCTTCTTCTTCTTCTTCTTCTTCTTCTTCTTCTTCCGTGATTCATTCTTTTCCTCATTCATTCTCTCTCCAGTGTTACTCCTATACCACGTGAAAACTACCAGCATAATTAAACTTCATTAATACTCGATTGAAATATATTTATAGTGTACATTTTTATGTAGTTGAAGTGATGAAATTATACAATGTTATAAAACAATTCGTATTAATCATAGAAAATGTACCTTTATCAGATAAGAGTACTGTGGGATATGATCGTGATACCTGTTAGCTCAGAGTACAGACACTTTCGGAATCCCCCTGCTGCAATCGGCTCATCCTTGTAGTGGCCATTGGCCAGTGTCTCGTTCTCCATCGTGCCGCCGCCGCCGCCGCCCCGCCGCCGCCCCGCCGCCGCCCCGCCGCCGCCGCCCCGCCGCCGCCCCGCCGCCGCCCCACCGCCCCCCTGCCGCCGCCGCCGCCTCCCTGCCGCCGCCGCCGCCTCCCTGCCGCCGCCGCCGCCGCCGCCGCCGCCGCCGCCCCGCCCGCCGTCCCACCGCCCCTGCCGCCGCCGCCGCCTCCCTGCCGCCGCCGCCGCCTCCTGCCGCCTCCCTGCCGCCGCCGCCGCCTCCCTGCCGCGCCGCCGCCGCCGCCGCCGCAGCCGCCGCCGCCGCCGCCGCCGCCGCCGCCGCCGCCGCCGCCGCCGCCGCCGCCGCCGCCGCCGCCGCCGCCGCCGCCGCCGCCGCCGCCGCCGCCGCCGCCGCCGCCGCCGCCGCCGCCCCCTGCCGCCGCCCCGCCGCCGCCACCGCCGCCGCCCCCCTGCCGCCCCCCTGCCGCCGCCGCCGCCCCCCTGCCGCCGCCGCCGCGCCGTCTGTTAACGAGATTCCCCGTGACGGCGGTGGCGTCTTCGCCGGCCGCCGACGCACGTCAGTCGCTGTTGGCAACGCTGCCGCTGCGTTCGTGCGACACGCGTCCGTGTTGGCAAGCCTGCGCCGTGTGTGGTCTGCGCAATTAGTACACACGCGCGCCGTCTCGGCACACACGCGGACTGTTACACGCGCGGGCGGAGCGGGCTTGCGTAGGCTGGGTGGGGCTGAGCGGGGATGGGCGGGGCTAGGCAGAGCGGGACTAGGCAGGGCAGAGAGAGGCTAGGCAGAGCAGAGCGGGGCGAGGCAGAGCAGAGCGAGGCAAGGCAAGGCAGAGCAGAGCGAGGCAAGGCAGAGCAGAGCAAGGCAGAGCAGAGCAGAGCAGAGCAGAGCAGAGCAGAGCGGGGCAAGGCAGAGCAGAGCGGGGCGAGGCAGAGCAGAGCGGGACGAGGCAGGGCGGGGCGAGGCAGAGCGGGGCGAGGCCCGTTTGGTAAGTGCAAATGTGAAAGAGTAAGGGGAGAGGATAGAACACGAGAAGAGAAAGGAAATATCGCGCGGTCCGTGGCCCGTTTGGTAGGGTACTGCTCCGGCATTCGCTTGGTGTTGATCGGAGAAACCACGGAAAACTACCGATCAGAGCAGCCGGCCGCTAGAAGTCTCCTTCAGACAGAGGCCGAATCCGACCAAGTTATACAGCCAGTTTCCAAAATCCGCGACCTCCCGGAATTGAACCCTAAGACCTCCCGGACAGCGGTAATGCTGGCTGTGAGCTAAACTCAGTTGGTGAATATTACTGTGAGATACCAAAATAAATCACCGAAAATAGGGGAAATAACGACTTTCATCGAACTACCCTCTTTAGCAATTTGATATACAACCCAAAACGCAACGAACTTAACCTCAAGCTCACACAATGAACTGGGAGACTGATAGCGACAGTTGCGCGGGCGTATGCAAGCAGCTGTTTTCGTGGGATGTCTAAGCTCACTAGTAACCTGAAGTAGCTCCAGGTTAAACAATTCAGTCTGAAAGTGAAATTCTATCTTCTCGTCGCAAGCAACTACCAGTTCGCGATCGATGATTTCGATATATGTTCTAAATAAATCTTCCCGTTAGATAAGTTACAGAATATGACTGCTCCTCCACAGAGATGCAGTAAATCGAATTATGTAAATATATTTACTCATTAGGCACCGAATAGTTATACTACATAATAATATTATTGAATAAGAGTCGATATATTAACCATCAGTATTAAAGATGTGAACAGAACAACGTGCTAATTGCAAATATTAAACTTTTCGAGGGCTGTCACAACTTGTTCAGAATTACATGGTAAATATCTGGTGGTTAATGTAATAGCGAATTGTTTAGATGTTATGCATTCAATATATTTGGGATTCTCCTCCCAATTAAAATAAAATAAATCAGAAAATATACTGATTATTTGCGCGTAACGGAGATTGTGTGCCTTTTAAATGTGTTAAAAAACAACAGCAAGTAGTAAAGTACTAATTTTATGTAAAATTCCCTTCAGGTTTTGTGTAGCCTCGTGATTGTTAATCTTTGTAGGCATCTTTAATACATCTAATAAAAATAGGAATGAATGTGTTTGGCTCTCAGTAATTCACGAGAAAGAAAATTTCCCTTATTCACTAGTAATCCAGCTTTCAGAGAATCTGTTGTCTTCTACATATTTTGTACAACTTCTCAGGATGACTGTCTGGAAACACTATTTCACGAAAACTCGTATACTAACATATTATAAACAGATGTATGAATACACGCAGCAGCTTTCATGTGTTAGATCCAGCAGCTGCTTTCTCTTTGAAGGATGGCCTCTAACATACGAGCGTAAAACATCGAGAACTCGTATGGAACGACATATTTACGACTCTGACTGTATCTCTTAATTCTCAGCACACTATTGCGTTCAGGCTGTGAGCTTAAGCATTTGGTAGGGATGACAACCGTTATGCCCTATCATAAAGTTTCAGATTTTCTGCTCCATGTTTTCTATCTACACTTCAGGAAAGTTGTGTATGAGAAAAGTATTTTATAATTCAGGAAATCAAAAAAGGAGGTTGAAATTTGCTCTCTTTAAAATATGATTGGGAAAAATTTAAATAGCTTCTATTCCCTTTGTTTCTATTTTCGTACATATGAAGATTGGGGCATAAGTCCTAGAATCTATTTTTTTTATGAGAATACGAGCACTGGTCAAAAATATGAAACACCAAAATTATGTTTCTCATATTTATTAAGCTGTTTAAAATGATACTACTGATTTCATATGCCAAAGCATTTTAGTAAACACGAGTTCACAACATTCCTAAAGCATTACATTATACTCGTTGTATTGGCCCGATTAGACAGACACTCGAATATCGCACATGCCACGTTGGTCCGAACATTCACAGGTTGTCACATGCGTTGCTGATCGCTGGTTGCTACGCGACTTCGCAGAAACTTTCTGCCCACCTCGCGACTAATTGGTATGGAAGGGCATTACTCCAAGAGCATCCACCATTTCTCTGATCTCTGTTCTCACGAAGTAGAGTTATCTTGGCGTATGGAGCAGTGCTTGAAACGAAGTACATTCATCTAGAAGGCGGCAGTCTGACAACTGATTTCACATCACTCTCTGTGCTAATCGAGACACAAAGCCATCTGTTGTTGTGAACACATATTAGTACTTCATTTCTTTCACGCGGGAAATACAATTGAGTGATCCGATATCATTTCTTTTAGAAAAGAAATAGTTGCCATGACTTCTGCCTCAACCCTCATATATTTATAAGAAAAATCTGTACTGGTTCTATACCGGCTGTGAGGGTGACGTGTATCACAATGAATGCTTACGTTTCTTATATTGGGTACTTTCAACAAGATTTGATAAATCATATAACATATGTTATCATTAAAGTAGTTAAACGGCGTTGAAAAATATTGTTTTTCGGGCAGCGACTCTTTATAAGTGCGTCCTAACAACAAAGTGTGATGTAACTAAGCTTCCAGCATCTTCTTTTTTTCTGCACAGCGCTCCCTCACAGCAACGCATTTGAATAACGCAGCAAAATAGCTGAATGCTGAATTACGAGTAGCATTTATTTTCCGTCAACGTACAGAGCCGTACTCCATCACATACCTCGTTCGTTACACACCGCTTGGCATTCCATTGTTTTGCGTCGAATCGGGCGAAGCTACCGCGCTTCGCTACTGTTTGCTCCTGATAAAGACGTTCCACCTCCGTAGCGTAATCCGAGGAAGGAACGCGAGGAGAACCTTGGCACAGATCGGCAGCCAACAGCCATTACCAGCGGAGCTGCACCGCCTACTTACGGGCTTTATAGCGCTCCCGATCGCTAAGGGCACAATGCCTATTGTCCGCCGCCGCTAAACAGTAGCTCGTGTAGGAACGCGCTTCTCTTTGGCACGCGGGGCTTCGGAGGAGAGTTTAACCCCGATCTCTCCTCTGCACTCGGGGATTTCTGCCCATGTTGATAAAGAGACTGCGAACTAACGTTCAACGTCTTACGTGTTGCCCTTTACCATAGTGGCCCTTTGAGAGTCATGGGAGTGATTTCAGTCGAGGTTCCTCTACTGTGAATGTCGTTGAAACCCATTTCCTAAGTTCGAAGTTCAACAAATGCAAATTAGAGTTCAGTAATAAAATGAACGACATATGTAAGTCCTTAAAATCACTAAGGCAATAGTGTCGTAGCGATCTCGGACCGAAGAATCGTGGATTCGAGTCCTCGGGCAAGGTTGTATTTGTGTTCGTCCTATCACCACTTATCTTCACCATATCGTTTCATCTCCAAGTTACCATAACGTTTACTCCAATAGTGGTCGCTAATGACCAAGCTGTTGAGGCTACCTGAAATTTAAAAAAAGGCTTTAAGGTTCTCTAGGAAGTGTTGTAATGTTGAACAATGCAACTCTACTGTATGGAATTTAGAATATATTTACAGGGTTTATATTAATCCATTACCTTATCGAGTCCGCTTGCCAACCGAAAAAAAATATAATGCACGGTGTGAACAAGAAATATCCAATCTAAATGCTAGAATGCTAAGTAAAATTATCAGGATACAAATATGCCTTAG
Organism: Teleogryllus occipitalis; assembly: GCA_011170035.1. NCBI lineage: Eukaryota > Metazoa > Arthropoda > Insecta > Orthoptera > Gryllidae > Teleogryllus > Teleogryllus occipitalis. The sequence continues at coordinate 115,632 of BLKR01000630.1, read as the reverse complement.
ACAGCGTGTTCGCGACCATTTTTTTTCTTTTTTCTTTTTTCTTTTTTTTTTCTTAGTGAATCTAAGTTTAATGCATGTAAGGTTAAGATATTCTGCCACCAAGTTACTACACTTAATTGCAGAATTAACAATAAATCAAAAGACACCGGTGAGAATGATGGTCGTTGGGCGTCTAACATCACATCTTGTACATCACGCACGCGAATTGCGACGACCGCGAGATAACGCTTGCGGGAAGGGGTGTAGCCACACCAAAACATAGAAAGAAATTTTTCCCTTAGGATTCTTATCCTGCGGACATCCGGTTATCCTTTACGATCCGATGGGTTGCGTATTCGACCATACACTGGACACCAACACACTTGCGGGCTCCTCTGATCTGGGGTCAGCAGAACGCGAAGCCCTCCGCGACAACATACATGAGAGACAAGGGAGAAAGAACCATGCTCAAGGCGGTCTCAAACCCGCGACCCTTCGAACCGAAGCGCTGTCTCTTAACCCCCTTGGCCATTGAGGTGGGTTAAAAAGAAATGAAAGTGAAGAGTTAAAGAAGATATGTTGTAAAAAAGTGAAAAGAGAGAGGATGAAAACTAAAACTAAAAAAAGTTAAAACAGAGAAAGATATTGCAAAGAATTAGGACAATAAAGTACAAATTTTATCATACGGAGGACAACAAATGTTCGTGCTAAAATGCGAATAGAGGCTGCCGTATGGGGCAAGAGCACGTGGCGCGCCGAGGGAGCGAGCGGTGACGACGTATGAGAGCGCCGGCGGCCGAGACGGCTGGGGTGGTCGCCCTAAAAGCGCGGGGGCGGGGCAGTGGCCCCAAGGGGCGGTGGCGAAGATGGTCCGAAAGGGGCGTGGAGCGGTGGAGGAGCGGAGGTGGGGGCGGGAACGGAGACAGTGGCTGAAAAGAGGGGGCGTGGCGGGGCGGGGCGAAGCGGGGTGGAGCGGGCCGGGGATGGGGACAGGGGCGGAAGTGGGGACGGGAGCAGACGCGTAGCGGTGGCGGAGGAGGGAAAGGAACGGTGGATCGAAAGGAGTGGAGGTGGGGACGGAGGCGATGACGGCGGGGGCGGGGGCGGGGCGTGGTGGAACGGTGGAGTGGCGGGGGTGGGGACGGTGGCCCGAGAGAGGCGGAGGCGGGGATGGGGACAGGGATGGAAGCGGGGGCGGGGGCGGGGCGTGCGTGGGTGAGGACAGGGAAAGGTTGGGGTGGAGCGGTGGCAGGGAGAGCGCCTCGGGAGTCGTTGCTTCGCTGCTCGCCTCTTGACGGTGACGTCACGTGCTCCTCCACGTGCCCCGAGAGGCGCGCCGAAGCGACGGCACTTCTCGTGAAATACGCAGCGGCATTCCTGGCGGCCCCTGCCCCACATCCCGCTTTCTGGGCCGCCAAACAATTCCCTCGGCGCGACAATGCGCGCGTTGTTTATGCAGAGGCGTGATTGTGGGGACATTTTTAAATCAAGCATTTCCTTACAATCTGTTCATACATTTGAACAGAAAGTACATTTGTTGGCTTACATAATGACGAGATAGATACTCATCAGGAGACTTCGGATTTTTAGGTTTAAAATATGCGTTTTAGGTGCCTAAAGTTGGTTCTTTCTGTTTCTTTGTTAGGCTTTCTAAATGGTAGAATAGACAGAAATAAAACAAGAAACTTACAAAAAACACACATTTTAAAATTTATTTTACAGAATTATTCGTACCGTATTTTCTCACAATACATTACTAATACTTTGTCCAAGTTAAACAGGAGAAAATGAATGTCTCTTGTCGGTCAAGAATACTTTTCATTGGATGGAAATTCAATCGTTTTATCTTAGAAGGGAAGTCAGGTCCACCCGCCCGCCCACCCTCCCTCCCGCCCTTCTGTCTGGGGTAGTTAGCGTTTGAACAGTTCTGACACTTTTCCACATTTTTATTCCTCGATTGATCTGGACGAATTTTAGGCTCTGCGAATTTGTAAGTGACATTTTGACTTTTGAGAGTATTTTACATGAAATCTTGAGAAAATATTCAAAATTTTCGTTCAAATTGTTTCAAATAATTTTATTTATCTTTTTTTTCTCTTGGATATCGTAAAGAACCTTTAGAAGTGACGCAAGCATAATTTTCGTTTGTCTATGGATATTCCAAAATTGCAAAAGTTAATTGCCAGAAAGTGTGTACGTTGTAGAATTACTAGTTTTATTTATTCGTCGAATCTTGACATTTTAAAATCAGTGTGAATGAAAAAGTTTATAATATACTAGGGCACAGGAAGTTTTCTTGATACTTTCAAATTGAAAAAATTGCGTTTGGATGGTGATTAAAAATTTCAGTTCTAGCTCAATTGTTTCAAGTCTCAATAACTTTTCGGCACTCTTCTTTACAAGATGTTTGGTAGCGAATCGCAAAACGCAAAATAAAATTTATCTTATTCAAATAGCTGGTTTTCTCTGTATTCACGTCTGTTTAATCATTACGTTTTCAGTTGTTTATTTTACTATATTGGACACACAAAAAGCTCCACAGAGATTTACAAAGATGCAACACATGAAATAATTTGTGTTCTAGGGTTCTAAAATCTGTATGTATTTTGTTTAAATGTTGGAAGAAAAATTAAGTACCGTATCTTTTTTTTGCAGGTGAGTTATCTTCTCTTCCTGGGTTTTCAAATCTTCGGCCTTTCAAGAATTGTGGTGAGTTGGTGATTAAAATATTAATGAATGATATCTTTAGGATAATAATTATAATTTCTTGTATTATTTTGAAACGTGTACTACGTGAAAGAAACGTAAAGTCGACACAGAGACCCAGTTCTGATCATTCTTGGCACCTGGACTACTAGACCGAAAATGCTAGTTCCAGCACTGCCATTATCGATAACAAACTATATCGATACTAGACCTGTTATCGGGGTGCTTCTTCCGCGTCGACGAACGAAAAGGTATCGATCGATAACGAACACGGGAGGCGTCGGGAGATCTCTCGTCACCGTTCTTCGTTCAAGCTTTCCTATTAAACTTCTTAAATTCATTATTTATTCCACTTTCAATACAGGGATTAACTGAACTACGGTTACAAACAACTGCATGCTTTGCGACAAAACTGAATTAAAATTCGGTCGCATAAATCACTTTGTAAACATCTGCATAGTTGTGTTATTGAAATGTCGATTATGGAAGTCATGTGAATTTTCAACAAATTTTAATTTATGTTTTGTTGCTAAAATTAATTAAAATGTAATAAATATATTTTTCCTTTTTAATAGATCTTATTATACTTCTTTCAATCGAAACACACTCAAACTACCGGCAAACTGCGCACAGACGAGTCTGCCGATACTATCAAGGACAGCTGAGAATGAATGGTCCCGACAATTCCGATCCTTGGCAGGGACATACGTATAGATTTCACAGGAAGAGAGGGGCTGCATTCTCCCTCTGAGACTAAGAAAGGAAGCCAGCAAGAACGGTCGATAATAGAATGCGTATTGTTCGGCATTAGTGTAAAGTATACTTCCACATCGATGTCGGTCACCCTGTTTGAGACGCATTATTTACGTTTCCTAGGTGGGAATTAGGTTACTTTTCAACGTTTAAAGTTGCATGAGGTTCAAAATTAAGCTTCAAGGAAGAATAACACTTTATTAAATAAGTGAGATTAATATTTGGACATATGTACAAGTTTCCGTGTCTCTATTATTCCTGAAGCAACATTTTTAATCGTTTCTTTATCGGCTCGTTAATAAGAATCTGTGTGCATGCTCTCTTCTTTACAAACTGCGGTCAAATGCCATGTGAGTGTGAATGAATGTTTTCTTCTCCACAGTATAATATATCAGAATTTGTGTGGTTATAACCAGGCATTATACAAGAACAAGGATATCGTTACATAGTAAATTCATTAGTATTATCTTGACAGTTCTGAAGGATTGAATGGATTTCGTGACACTCCAGTTTGTTTATCAGTTTCGGTCTGACTTCGAAAAAAATATCCATGATTTTTGTTGAAAAAGGTCTGTTATATTATCGGCATATTCTTAATACGAATGCATTTCATATCAGTGAATGAATGGAAGTGAGGAGTAAATGAAAGTTCTTCTGGGATAACGGCAAAACCAGAGAAAAAAACATTTTAACTCCACAGCTGATGTATTTCGAATCAAACGCCATTGTACGAATACGTGAAAAGTGACTTATTGGTTTGGAATCATAATAAATAGTTGATTGTTTAATTTAGTGGCTATTCAACCAACCCTTTTTACGTTTAGTGTACATTACATAACATTAGAACAGTTTAAAATAACGATCAGTATTACTCGAGTAAAGGAGAATTGAAAATTGTCGCACTTACTTGAGATATGAAAATATTTAGTAATTATTTATATTTTTTTAAAAATACGAATGTATAAAAGTGCATTGTAAATTTTGTAACCCCGTGTTGATAAATCAGGATTACGATCTTGTAGTAACCTCTCTTGAAAGTCGATTAAAGTTTGTTAAATGATTTAGTAGTGCTAATTGAATGTGTTTACATGCTTGTTTGCCATTACTTTTTTCCTGCGACATTTTTAAATTTCCTTTCCACGAGCGTTTCTAAGAATTATCGGATTTTATTTACTGATTTTAAATACTACGATTCTACGTGTTTGCTCCCGGAAGAAAAATGTGTAAGTGTAAAGCTTAAAAAAGCATAAATTGAATGAAATCAGGCTTCAAATTAAATGAAAACGTATCTTGCGGTTAGTAACGAGTAACAAGAAAACCTTATTCATTCAGATTCATTCACACTTAAGTATCAAGATCTGCTCTCTTCCTTTAATGAGGTGGACTTGTCAGCACATCAGAGCAGTCTGTCAAGAAGAGTGCATTAAAGTGAGAATCAAACGATGAGTGACGAGGCTTTGGAACACCCACTGCTGGGCGCGGCGGTGGCCTCCCTGCCTCATCTGACGGCGCCCCTACATCCGTCCTCCCAACCACGTCGTCCTCCGTCTCCACTGGCCTCGTCCCCTCCACCTGCCCCCCTTCGCTCACCCCGTTGCGACGGCCGCCTGTGCAGGTCCAGTCGTCGGGACGTCTCGCCGTCCCACCAACTCCCCGCCCCGAATGATTTTTCACCCTCGCCAGTTCCACCTCATCCCCGATCAGGTGCGCCTGCTTTCCCGCCCTTACTGTCGCTACGAATTTTCTCGCATGCTTTTACTCTCTCGTCGCTTTATCCGCTCTAGCTTTCCTCGACACCCGTGCTTCCTTACCATCACTTCCAGATTTTGCGTTGCCGCCACCATAGACTAAAGAGGTCTTTATCTTACTCTATAGGTCTTACTCTATAGGTCTTACTCTATAGGTCTTACTCTATAGGTCTTACTCTATAGGTCTTACTCTATAGGTCTTACTCTATAGGAAATCTTTACTCTATGCCATCACTCACTCTTTCTATTTCGCACCACTGGAGCGCCCCCATCGCTCCGGCATCCCTGAGCCTTCGATTGTCTCTGCATCCCAGTCGCCTCCATTACCTGATTCAACACTGGTGCTCGCTCTGTCCCTGCCACATTGACCATACCGCACGCTATTGGCCATAACTCCTCCGTGGATTCCTCTACCATTACCATTACCGTCACTAATACTGTTACCTTAACTAACACTTGCACCGCAACTAACATCTTCGCCGCTCCATATCCGACCCACCATCTTTCACCCAACATCTGTGATCTCCCGTCTACGACCCCATCCATATCCGACCCCTCTATCTTCGATCCCTCATCTCCGATGCCCTCATCTCCGTACGCATCATTTCCGATCCCCCTCATCTCCGTTCCCCCTCATCTCCGTTCCCCTCATCTCCGATTCCCCCTCATCTCCGTTCCCCTCATCTCCGTTCCCCTCATCTCCGTTCCCCCGTCATCTCCGTTCCCCCGTCATCTCCGTTCCCCCGTCATCTCCGTTCCCCCGTCATCTCCGTTCCCCCGTCATCTCCGTTCCCCCGTCATTTCCGTTCCCCCGTCATTTCCGTTCCCCCGTCATCTCCGTTCCCCCGTCGTCTCCGATCCCCCGTCTCCGACCATCTCCTATCCACCGCTGCGCCGCCCCCTGTCTCCGCGGCGATTGACCGAGTGACCGCGGGTCAAGGCCGGCGCGCGGCCCGCCGCCGCCCCCACCGCCCCAGTGCGAGTGTTAATTTTAGTCGTGAGCCGCGCATTTCTGCGAAGGCGTCTCGCGACCACCGCGCGCCGCCATCCATCACGGCCAATCATTGGCGAATAAATCACGGCGCGCGCCGGCGCTGCCAACTGTGCAGCAACAGTTCGCTTGCACGCTTGCGGTAGGTGTTTATCGAACGAGCTCGCAAGCGTAGCTGGAGCACACAGCCCCCTGGAGCGTATTGGAGACTGGCACCTTCCATAAAATAAAAAAATATTTATAAGTAAATAATTGGAAGCACTTTAAGACTATAATTGATCGGAGTGGATTTGATATGAACAGACTGTCGAAGGGAAAGTGACTTGTCTTAAGAGATTACTAGACTAATACATGGCATTTGAGTATTTTGCTTATTCTTTCATTTATAGTACGTTCAATAAATTTAGTTAACTTAGTCTAAAGTAACTCAGACGAACTTATAAGACATTTTTACTACAATGTAGATTATTACAGATTTTACATTGTGGAGTTGAACATATATTTGGAGACACTTTGTATAAACACTACTCAAGAATTTTAGACTTTTACTAAGTAAAAGAAGGGGGTTTGATTCTGAAGTATTAGAAAGAAAAGTTTTTATCCTGTAAAAATTCAGTCGCTGGTCTGTTGGAAAGCATTAATAATGTATCTGTTCAAAGCACGTAACTATATTTCATCCATTGCCACTCCTGTTGTATATTCGAATCCTTTTGCTTATGTCAAGTCTAAGAACTCCTGTGAAACTCATTGGCGGCTCGTGAATGGGCAGTGGAGAAGATCCCGGGAAGGGGGCATGGGGGCCCTACCCCAACTCAATCCAACTTTTTTTTGTAATTTTATTCAAAACAATTGTCTCAATGACACAATTACATTCGAAAGTATTATTTCCATGAAGCATGTGCAGACGTGATTTCAATATATTCTTATTGTAAAAAAAGTATTGCGCGTTTGTGTTGCAGTGACAATAATTCAGAAATCTGATTAATTTTTTTTCAGGCTGTGTAAGATTCACTGAATTACACATATGAGCTTTTGACATCTCATGTTTTTGTATAGCTTTTGATTCATTTTTCATCTCAAAATATCCAACTCTGTTACAAGTACTCTCCTTAATTGACAGTAAAAGACATGGCCAACACCAAGGCTTAGCTTTACTTTCACTACCTGCTAGCCATTTGTGTGAATCATACCATGAAGGATTGAATTTTCTTGCATTTTTCTCGCCAGCACGATGCACAACCGTACTCAACAAGGGAGTAGAGAGGGAGTAGAGACCATTGTTTAAAATGTGTTTCTTTTCTACATTGTTAAGACGAGAAAATGGTGTACGTAGTAGTTCATTCACGTACCTGTTATAATTTTAACGTAAAATCAGATTTAAATATAAGAAATCAAGTGACATTTCTAATCAGTAGTATACTGATTTAAAATGGAAAAAACAACAACAAATACTTCCTAAATAACAATTACTTTCTCCCCTGTTAACTCTTCAACAAAACACTAAACACACGCACTAGTATGAGAGTGAGAGCACGAGTAAAGAGTAGAGAATGAGAGTGAAAATCGGGGTCTTCAGTGAGGGCAGGCAGCAAGAGAATTCGCTGACCCACTCACAATGCGCATGCGTCAAATGTGGTCACAGCATGCTTCTGTTCTACGCTCACTACAGGGCCTTTTCTGAGAATACGGTGCGAAGCGAGGCAGTGTTCCTGTGAGACTACCCTGAGAGGTTCAAACGAGCGTAGGTCTCCTAGAGAAGAGACGTGACAGATCGCATGGCGCACGGGCAGTTAGAAAACGCTTGAATTGGAAATGTGGCTCCTGCCACGATTGTGAAATGTTCATTATACATTTCCAGATGAATACTATTTACACCAATTTAAAATTTTCAGATTCATTTATTTTTTCTATTTTTATGAAATATATCAAGCTAGTACATATTTATCAGGGTAGGCAGTGCCTACCTTGCGGATTCGGTGGTATAACAGTCAGCGCACCGGACTGTTGTACTCGAGTTTGCGGGTTCAAACTCGATCGAAGCCGTGGATTTGTAAGGGCGAAAAAATCCTTCGTATGCCTTCCTTCGGAGGGGAAGTAAAGCATGCTGTCCCATGTAGTAGATTTACTGCATGTCAAAGATCCTCAAGCCTAATAGAACACTGAGCAAAATTGAGATCCGCCTGTTTCGTCGCCCAAGATAATACCTCCTTTCTCCGCTAGGTGGTGAAAGGAGCGTAGCGAAATTTGCGTAGTTAGACGGAAGAGCGGGCCTGATGTCCCGAGTCTCGCCATGTAAAATAATGCATTAACTAACTATCTTGGCTACCTCAAGGAGTCACCACTAGTGAAACTGAAAAACCACGCCGCAGTAACGTTCACGGTATGGGAGTGCAAAGGCCCCGAACAGCAAGGCGTCAATCACAGACAATCACAATCGAATAAATCAAGAGTCGAATCTTCTTCGCGTTGCCAACTTGTTGGTACTGTGCCTTGCAGAATGGTGGTGGACAAACATTCTATTTAATTTGGCCTATTGAATGTGATAAAACACTTGCATAATAATTCATGAATATTTTTGACGAGTTTTTGTTTGATCAAAGTTAACTCTGCCACTTGCCGCAATATTAAAGTAAGTACATCGTTGTTACATCCTATTACGAATCATTACCTCCAAGGCAGCTTTCAGATGTTTCAAGATGAAAAACGTAGATTTTTGTTTTAGATTATGCTCCGATAAAATTGCCTGATGGACATATAATCCCAACACACTTTACGCTTCAACACTCATCGTGCGCAACTTTGAAACCGTACATCCTAGGCTCTTAAAACTCTCTTGGGAGTCACCCAGGAGCCCACATGGTTTTCCGAAAAATAAGATCTTTTGGACACCTATTGATTTTGTGGAGGTTTGGCATTGTTGGACTCGGCATAGCATGGATGGTCAGAAACATGCAAAAACTTGAAATCTATTTACAATTAAGTGGACACTCTGATATTCTATGCGATTTAATTCACGCAGCTCTATGCACTTTGTTTGTTATGTAGGCTTAACAATATTGGAATGTTTACCGTCATTCAATGTCGGGCATCATTTATGTAATGCACTGTTTAGGATCTGTCCGTTTGACGTTGGGTTTCAGGGTGAAGTTATATTAACTTACAAATAATATCTTACATTGTGCAAATGCTCGCACTTATCCAACTACTATCTTTATAATATTGAGATTTTGTCAGTAGACTGCTTGTATTATGTTGTCTCCTGAGGATGATGTTGTGAAAAAACATCTTTACTTTCGTTTTCCTCCTTAATAATTTTCTATACATCTTGTGGTATTCAATCGTTATCGTGGTTTGTGCAGTGGAGATATAAAAGCGGTCTTGGGAAGTGGAGGCGCAGTGGTTTGCGCTTTCGGCTTCCACGCCCTAGTTCGATAGTCAGTCACTCGTGTGAAATTTGTGGCGGAGAAGTGAGATTCTCGGCAGATTTTTCTCCCGTTTCATTTACCTGTCATTCAATTATTTCCCTTTTATCATTTACCTCATTGTTTTATTATCGTGCCTTCATCTGCACATTAGATTATCACCCTAGTGGCTCATTAATATCAGTAACATCTTGGATCTGTAAATCCCAATACATTAATAGATAAATAATTAGATAAATAAATGGATAATTTTAATTTAAAATAAATTTATTCTTTTTATTTATCTTATTACTTCAAAAACGAATAATCACATTCTTTTATGTATAGTTTCAAAATGTACTCTTTTAAATGGTTTATTTGGATGGACATTGACTTTTGCCATTCCACGATGACGTGAGGACATGAGGTAATAGATCACTTGCACAGCTGCCGTCGATGGTTTCAAGGTGTGCGAAACAGCTAAGGCGATGATACAGGGTACCGATTCCGAAAAGGCGAAGTCAGCTTTCACCCAAAATTAATTCGCATGCCTTGCGCCACTGCGCCTTGGCAATTCTGCACTGAGCTTCGTGATGTGGGTGTTAGTGTCGCTCGCGTTGCGCAAGAGCGGTCGTTCTCCTCACGTCTGCAGCACCCTGCAGTTACGCGAATTACTTCTTCGGGCCAAGGAACAAGCCTCCGAGACTCCTCCTTGACCGAGGCGGGCGAGGAGCTAGCAGTTGGTACAGACACATCCAGAGGAACGTGGTTCCCGCCTTTTGAATCCGATTATTTTCGATTCAAATGATAAATGTCTTTTAGAAAGAAAGAGCCGGCTGAAAGAATCCTAAGGCTCCGTACAAAGACTCGTTTTGGCTTTCCCGTGTTCAATACGAAAAATTGACGACAAATTCATGTGTCAAAATGTTGAAATCATCTGAATATTTTAAATAGATTCTTATTGAGAAAGGATTTTAGGAAAAAAACAACATTTTTTAAACTTTTTTCATTTGCTTTTTTATTAATTAATATTTACCTAAAAGATGTTTATATTTGTAAATATCTAGTGTGTATGTACTGTAAATAAGAAAGTAGTAGTTTTTGAAACAAGGTCCTTGTGCTCTTGACTGAATAGATTGTTTTCGTCCTAGTTGAAATCGTATCTTAGCCAAAAGTGGAAGCAAGCATATTAAAATGCTAAATCTATCAGTGGTCATAACTGATAGATCGTTGAAGGTAATAATAAAGCCTCTAGTGATCGCAAACGCCCGCTGCTACAGTTGTTGCTGTAGCCTCAGTCGGTCCAGTTAAAAATGGAAAAATAGGATCGATGCTCACAGCAATGCTTTTCTTATTTCGCCAAATTTTGGTTTTATTTGTTTTCGTTTTTGTTATGAAGCTAATACTTTCGTACCGTTTCATCAAAATTTCACTAGTTTGTGTTCTTCACTTCACGCTTACAGACTGTGAGCATTATTCCTTAAGTAAAAACATATTTCCCATTTACAGAATTGTGCACCTGTATATAAATTCCTTCTTAATTTGGTCTATCTGGATGTCTCTAAAAAATAATCTCGTTATTTCAAATATCTTCGGGAAATTGAGTCTTTTAGATTCAGTTGTTTGGCAGTATTAGTATCATTACAATTATATTGCTTTATTATAAAGTAAACGCGAGCACCTGCCTGAAGAATAATTTGGAAAAATGTTAAAAGTAAATCCGGGTGTGTTGATGACATGAACAGGTTCTGTAACCCATGTTAAGGATCTGCAACAACTTCCAGAACGATTCAGAAAAAAAGGAAAGAAAAGCGAGTGTCAGATCAAATTTTAATGGAAGTGTTAACATGCTGTAAATTAAACGTGTTTGGGTATGGCAGCGAAAGTAGACTTATTTCGAGAATTATTCATCTCCCGGTGGAGCCGAAACGGGTTCCTCGAGCAGTGCTGTCGGATTCCAGCGCGACTGGAGGGTTTCGAAATTTCGTTCCCGGTCGACAGTAAGCGATGGGGTGAGATCTTTACCAGTCAGCCGCACCGTCTGGCGGCGCAGCAGGCTGTGCTCTAAAAGCTCGCTAATCTGCGCGCGCAGCGGGCGGTCCTTGGCTTCTGCGCAGAACCCCTGCGCAGAGCGGACGGACGTCGCTGAATGTTCTGTAACCAGGACGCGTGTTTATTTTATTTTATTTTATTTTATTTTTTATTTAAGATCGCATCAACATCTGGGTCATTAGTGATCACTACTGGAGTTAACGTTATGGTATCTGTGAAGATGAAACGATATGATGGTAAGTGGTGAAAGGACGAACACAAAAATGCTCAGTGCATTAACTGATGTCACTGCCGCGCCTCTGATCGGGAGGTCCTAGGTTCGACTCCTCATGGCGGCATGATTTTTCGACATTAGCTTTTCAGCTAGGTCGAATTTAGTCGCTGTTTGGAGGAGAATTCTTGCGGCCGGCAGCTCTCGTCGGTAGTTTTCCCTGGTTTCTCCGAGCAACACCAGGCGAATGTCGGAGCAGTACCCTAACAAACGGGCCACGGACCGCGCGCGATCTGTCCTTCCCCTTCCTTGTCCTATCCTCTCCCATTACACACACTTTCACTAACATGCACTTCACTACCACATATTACGGGAGACCGGTCGGGAGCTTAGAGCTTCTCCCGGTTGGGGCGGTGCCCCGCAGGTGGGAGAGTCCTGGTTAGGGGGATAACCCCGCTAGCCGACTGTAGGTCAGTGTCCGATGTGGTTAGGGGGGAGATCACCGCCATCTCCCAAGGAAAAAAAAACATGGACTACACTAACGAGACTAATGACCTAAGCAGTTGACGCGCCCGGAATCACTAACCAACCAACCAACCAACCAACCAACTGCCACCGGATTATACCTAAATGCAGTTCAAATAAATGCATATTTCCCTTCTTATTCCGTACTTCGAACTATGCGCGTCTCCATGTCGTCGAAATCTTCGTGTTTTTCTAACGGGCGACTGACGGCGGTATCTCGAAGACGGAATTCGGCACACCTTTTTGAGTCATTCTCAGTCCCGCCGCAAGATGTCGCATGATCGCGACTGCATCAAGTGACTCTAGTGGCAGGATTTAGAATGACTCAAAAAGTCGTGCCGAATTCCATCTTGGAGACACTACTTTCAGCCGCCCCATCAGGAAAACCCAAGTACAGCTACGCGCTTGCGGCGTCGTTAGCCGCGCCTGCGCCGCGACGGCCGCGATGATGCGATCGGAGAAGCGGCGCGGCGCCGCGTCCCGCTGCGTTAACGCGGCGCCCCGCCACGAGACGAGACGCGCCCCGGCACGGCACGGCCCTTGCGTGCGCTCGGACGATCGCGTCACTGCAACGCCAGCACGGAGTGATTGCTGGCGACGGCGCTTGACAAAGCTTTCGACTGCGTGACACACGGGATCAAAGCGAAGCAGGACATGAAAAAATACGTAAATTATATTTGAATAATTTATTTGAAATACTTCGTATTAATTTCAACGAGCAGTTTTGTATTATAATATTTTCCAAATGTTATGTACAAACTGTTATGTAAATATTTTCCAAATCGATTTTCCTAATGCTTCCTATTAATTAATTACAAGAAGCAGTTTCGTATTGTAATATTTTCCAAATGTTTCTAATGCTTCGTATTAATTACAATTAGTAGTTTCGTATTATAATATTTTTTCCAAATGTTTGTAATGCTTGCTATTCATTAATTACAAGAAGCAGTTTCGTATTATAATATTTTCCATATGTTTGTAATGCTTCGTATTAATTACAAGGAACAGTTTCGTATTGTATTTTCCAAATATTTGTAATGCTTCGTATTGATTACAAGAAAAATTGTGTGTTTTAAGGATGAACTGGGTTCAGAGAAAGTATGGATTTTACGTAACTTCTTAATCCTGCGTGTAAAATATCTTTCAAACTTAAATAAATTAGAGTATTCATAGCATTTTTCAAATTATCGAAAATTAATTAATGATTAAACCGGCGTTGGTAATGATCGCTTTCTTTTAAATGATGGTCTATTGGGTTGGTCAGAGAGCGGTCGAGTCTGTTGTTTCGAGTAGGAGTTCGTTAGTAAGATGACAGCTTTGAAAATGATATTGTTCGCGATTTCAAATTACTAATTACTAGACCTTATTACATTTCTAGTAATAAGTAAACACACAAGAAATGATCCTATTCGCATCAGTCGTAGTTGTATAATTGTAGTTTCAAAAAAATTTGCCGTTTTTTTTTGCGTAGCATTACATAACTTTCTGTGTACTACGTAAATTACTCCGTATATACGTACGTATAATAAGAGAAAGTAAAAATTACCGTCGATGTAACGCTATATTAGTTTTTAATTTTAAAATGAATTTAAAAAACAAAATATTTGTTTCTCATTAAAGAAAAGAAGCAATTACCATTTCTGAGGGCTACTTTAGAATGACTTTCGGCCCAATGAACCCTCATGCTACCGGACAGTGCACCCGCTCACGAATGATATGATGGCGTAATTCTACCAGAAGGCAGTGATCCGAGCGCGCTGAAACAGCTTGTGCACCCGTCGAATTATAATCACATACGTTCACATAAGTACACTCACATTCACATAAGTACACTTTCACACTGACCTAACTGGCGTAAACCTTCATTCCAACAAATATAATATTACCCGTGCAAGAATACGTAATCGGTTGCACGGAGCATTAGAAAACAAAGGTACTATCGGTGGGAACAAGACTTGGCGAGCCTGCGAGGCATCTGAATGGTCTGGTGCGTCGCCTCGTTCGGCGCGTGCATGCGGTTCTGCGCGGCGCAGCCCGTGGCTCGGGGACGGCGCTGCGCTCGTAAGTCTGCGCTCTGCGCGGCGAGTGCTGCGCGCGGCGACGTGTCTGCGCGGTGCGGCGCGGCGGTAGCTCCATTGTGGCGACTGCGTAATGAAGCCGTCGCCGGCGCGGTGCCGGTGTGAATTGTGGGCTTGTTTGTTGTGGCCCCGTTGTGCTGCAGCCGACTGCGCCCGCCCTCAATCCCGCCGCCTCGCCCGCGCAGTGCTTCCAAACGCTCAGTGGACGGGCGAATGAATAAATAAGTTCATAAATAAGTACTTAAATAACTACTAAAATACGTAAATAAATACTTAAATAATATTTGGATAAATTCTTATATACATGACTGGATAAATACTTAAATAAATACTTAAATAGACAGTTAAATGCATACTTAAATAGATAGTTAAATAAATACTTAAATAGATAGTTAAATAAATACTTAAATAGATAGTTAAATAAATACTTAAATAGATAGTTAAATAAATACTTAAATAGATAGTTAAATAAATACTTAAATAAATCTATTAATTGGTGGCAAGGCTCAGGCCATTTAGCCTGCTCTTCCACCTGACCACTTTCAAAATTTATATTACTATAGTTCATAATGAAGGAAGTCATACAATGAAAAATACGTACGCATTTTGGATGAACGTTTTCTCACATAGAAGACAGGAGTGAAAGCAAGAGAGGAAAAGTTTGATGGAAGAAGCCGAGCTCACACAGTATTTGTGTGATTAAATTTATTAGTTTCGAATAGATCAGTGATGCGCACAGTGGCTTATTGATTGATTACTGGTAATTTCGGGGTGCGTCAACTGATAAGGTTCTTAGTCCCGTAAGTGTAGTGCATTTTTTGATCGGAAGGTGCTCGTGATCTTGCTTCGCTGGATGGCAAAAGCCGGCGCCGACCTATCGTCACCTAGCAATGTTTTCCCTCAACAGGTATCTCCCGCCAGCGGGACACCGCCCCAGCCGGGACAAGCTCTAAGCTTCCAACCGGTCTCCCGGAATATGTGGTAGTGTAGTGCATGTTAGTGTGTGTGTGTAAGGGGAGAGGATAGGACAAGGAAGAGGAAGAACAGATCGCGCTCGGTCCGTAGGCCGTTTGTTAGGGTACTGCTTCTGCATTCGTCTGGTGTTGATCGGAAAAACCACCCGATCAGAAAACTACCGATCAGAGCAGCCGGCCGCTAGAATTCTCCTCCAGACAGCGACTGAATTCGACCTAGCTGAAAGGCTAGTGTCGAAAATCCTGCCGCCGTCAGGACTCGAACCCCAGGACCTCCCGGTCAGAAGCACTGCAGTGACATAAGTTGATGCCCTGAGCTCGGTGTTTCTTTCTTGTAACAATGTTCCAAGCCTGTATTCGGCTTTGAACAGTGAGCAATGTCGTTCGGTCTTCTTGAACGTAGTTATAAGTAATTAAACATTCTCCTTGAACATAATCATTTTGTCATGTCATTGCTATTTATTCTTATCTCTTAGGAACTCGGCGCTGTTAGTCGAGCTGCTTAACCTCAGTCACTTCACCGAGCGTGGTTAAGCTGTTCGGCTACAGACGCCGGCTACGCTATCTTATATGCCGGGGCTTCAGTTATCAAATGCGCTAGGGATGGTATTACAAATGAATACCGTACTGACGCGGATCGATTTTGTAGAAATTAATTTCTAGTGAATATTTAAATCAATTCCTTTTCAATAAGGAATATTTGTTATTGATATATTTTATGAAACGTATTTAAAAATAAACCTTTAAATGAAAATTCACTTAATTATAAAACAAATTTACTTTTTGGAAAATTATTTGAGTCAATACATGCCGATATACAACGATTGTGTATCTGCAATGTTCAAATTAAACTGGTCTGTTTGGTATGGCGGTGTTTCCATGGAAACACGTGTAAATGTATATGTTCACAATTTATAAAACTGTGTCGAATGATTTATTTCTGAGTTGTTGTTTTTTAGGTATTTCTTATAATGATTCGTGATTCGCTTTTCGTGGTACTGTTTTTTTGTTTTTTGTTTTTTTAATATCAGAAGGTCTGTTTGAAGTAAGTCTCCTGAATAAATATAGATATAGTTGTGTATACACATATAGTTCCTTGTTGAGTGGTTTTGGAAACGCAACGACTAAATCAAATTTTTTTAAACCAACACTCTTTAACTGATTACCGTACTTTTGAGTTAAGTAACAAGAATTATATTAACATCGTACACTAGAGGAACATTTTATCGACTCTTGTAAACTACTTTATTTCCTATTTTTGTGATAGATCGTACTCGCCGCGTTTTGAAACTCCGAACAGAGCAATTGGGTAAGAATTGGTACTGACTGTCTAAGAAGCCTTGAGTTACTCCATCCTAGCGGTGGAGATTTTCTTCCTCGGCGGTCAGTCAGCCTGAGCACTGCACGTCGCTGCTCCTTCATAAAGAGAGGGCTTACCGGAGCGGCGCGGGGGCGGGGCCGGGGGCGGGGGCGGTAAGCACTGGCCGCTCTCCCGCTTGGACAGATTTGTGTGCTCGCGTCGCGGAGGATCTGTGTGGGAGCGCGTCCTCACGCCCACGCCGCCACCTGCGCTCGACGCAACGCACCGCCACGCCCCCTCTCGCCCACGCCCCTTCCGTCGCCCGGGCACCCGCCCTCGACTTCGCCGCACAGTCGCCAGCTCTTTCTCCGCCACTCTCGTCCTAGAAGCCTCCTCGCTCTCTCTGTCTGTCCTGACTTCATCACCTCAACTGCCTTCCTCTACGTCGACTGTCTTCCTCTACGACAACTGCCTTCCTCTACGTCAACTGCCTTCCTCTACGTCGACTGTCTTCCTCTACGTCGACTGTCTTCCTCTGCGTCGACTGTCTTCCTCTACGTCGACTGCCTTCCTCTACGTCAACTGCCTTCCTCTACGTCGACTGCCTTCCTCTACGTCAACTGCCTTCCTCTATGTCATCATTTATATTGTATTATTCCCTCTCTTTGCAGCTTCAACCTTTCCTCCCGAACCAGCTGCATTGCACTCTGACAAGTCGTCGCCCAACTCCAGACCATGCCTTTTCAATTGCCTTCTCTCTTGCTGTCATCATCTATTCCTCAGCTTCCTTCCTCATTCTCCAGTTTTCCTCGCGCTTTTGCACTCGCCCTAACCCTATCCTCACTTTCTCCACTCTCCTACTCCCTCGTTTGTTTTCCATCCCTGGACCTTTCTTCTCGTACTTTTGCCTGATCTTCACTCTCGCTATCACCGTCGCTCGTAAATGCAATTACTCCACTCCATTTCTCCCCACACTTCCCACCGTTTCTCTTATCCATCGCCATTGCTTCCTCCTCCGTCTCCTCTTGAGTGTCCACTGCCCGCGCTCCCGACCTCGCTCCCACCCACACCGGCCGAGATCGCGTTGTTTGTGTTTGTGTGAAATCTGCTTGTGGGAGAGAGCGAGTGCGCAAAGAATAGCCGGACCCAAGAAAGCTTTGGGTTTTCAAAAGGATGTTTAGTGCTTTTTAAGCTGTTGTATTTGCATTCATCCGGTTTGTGTGGTGCAAGAGGATTCTTTTGGACAAGCATTAATCGGCTGTGCTGTTAAAGGAGACTGAAGAATGTGATCTGTTTTTGTTGAATACGAAGGCAGGCGAAAGCAGTCTTACTGCAGTTAGAATGTCGTTGCGCACGTGGGACACAGACTTGATATTGACTTTGAGACTTGCGCGGTTTAAATCTCAAAAACATATGTTAAGAAACCTCGTCCTTCAGTCAAGCTTCTCAAAGCGGGAATTAAAACTCTAGTTATGAATGGAAAATGGAATTTAAAGTTTGTTATGTAAAGTATGTCAAATTCTCTACTGTAGTGGGACATGAAATCTCGTGTAGTCGTTAATCCTACCATATTAAGTTTCGTGTTGTATGGTCTCACAAAACGATATTCAATTCCCTGTCTACTTGTTGATATAAATAGTATTTCTTTTCCGACATTCAGAGAGTAGTTGCTTATAAAAATCTGTTTACATTTTTTCTCTGTAGCGAAGAAGTTCGAAATTTTTATGCTCTTTACTGACTTTCAATTCAAATGACTGAATTAAAAGCCACAAATGCAGAAGCTTGGGAACTGCCTTCACATTATTGTATCCAAATGCATTCTGTGACTGAAAATGCACACATCATGTCATGTATTAAAATTGACTACCTTTGAATTATTAAAAAACCTCATAAATTTGTGAATGTAAGAACCACAGCCACAAAAGGGCCTGACGTATGCGTTGTGGCTGGAGCCATAAGCCCAGCGAACTCAGACAATTTGCACATTTTTCCTCCGCACGCCCGGTTGAGCAAATAGCTACTGCCTCCGAAGCATCTTCCGGGTTGACGCAAAGACTGTCCCTTTCAGCGCAGGTTCTGCGCGGGAGGTTTCGTCATATTCGCCGCCGCTGCACGGTGACATTCGCCTTCGCGGCAATAGAGAGCACAAGGCCTCACTCTGGCGTGGACTGTTGACTCTGGCGCAGACGGCAAGAGACAATGACGAGAGCCTCTGGAAAGCTCGCTCCTTGCGTCAGCTGACCTCGAGTAATGAGCTCCGCGGACGGGAGGTCTCTTGGGAATTCTTGCCGATTGCATACGGGTAAACGTTCTTAAGTCAAGTTTTGGCGAAATTGGCACAAGTGCTGAAACTACTAGTATGTATTTGGCGTTTGAGGTCGGTAGTCCGAATTCGCCGGCCAGCTACCGGTGACCCCCTTGCCTAGGCCTAGTTAAATTTCCATGCTTGGAGGTAAGAGCGACATGAGGCGAACACGACGTACTCTCTTCACCGTAAGTAGCAAGCTCCGTCTGCTTCAGCTTTTCTTCGTCACACAGCTACAGAAACTGGGACGATTTTAAAGGAAAGCTACAACTATATTTTTGCCTCACCCGGGAATCGAAACCAAGGACCACAGCACGGGAAGCTAGTACGCTGCCCATGAGCCATCCCAGCAGCTAAACTACAAGTTAAATATCTACATTTTATTGTAGTAAAACGACTGAATTCAAGTTGCCTCTTTATGCACAAAAAAGCGTTGGGAAATATTGCTTAATCGGCTTAATATAGCTTACGGCTCAATAATCTAACCCTTGTTTTCTCCATACTAAGATTCCTGATTTACGAAATGACCACAGGTTCTTGCCGATTGTCTAGAGATTGGACGACCCATGGTGTGGCACTTTCACTTTTGACTTTCTTTTGGGGTGGACGAAATGGGTGCACTGAAGTTTTTCCCGGGATTCTCCGGTTTCTGTGCCTCTCATTTCACCATTGCTTCCATCATTATTCACATCGTATCTTGACAATGCATCACATCCATCAATGCTGGAGGTTGAATGATGTATTTTTTGACGTTTTACCATACTTTTCATTACGCGCTAAGTGGCTTAACGGTCAAACTGTAGGGACCGGACTTCGAACCTCAGCCGATCGAAGAGGAATTTTTCGTGACAAAGCAGGTTCTCGGCAGGTTTTATCACGGTTCTCCTGTTACTCTTGCCTGTCTATCGACCATCTTCTCCATTTTGACGTTCATTACCCGCTTCATAATCTCAACATAATTCCTCAAGTCATACCTCGAAGACGCGAGGAAGTGTGTTCAAAGTCTGGCGTCGAACCTACGACCAGGATCTCTCTTTTGAAATTCATCTCATTCGGTAAATAAAATAAACCCTAGAGGTTTAAATTTACATTTAATTTAACACTACTGTGGTTACTCAAGAAAGGTTTTCCACTTCCAAACCACGATTTAGTAATGTGTCTTTTTCCTCTTTTTTAATATGAAATTCAGAAACCATTCTTTCTTTCTTTTTTAGTTGATCATAATTTATAATGCTTCGAAATATTCCAAATCCAGTCTAACGGGGGAATGGAAAGGAAGTTGTGCATAGGAACAGGGAATCGCAGGACGTAAGAAAGATAAACAATCTGAAAAAGTTAAAAAAACTAAATGTTTGATAGGAAAACTATTACAAATTACAGTTCACTTCGTTCACAAAACAATCCGAAGTTCAGCATAGAATGAATGCAGTATAGGTAAATCTCTTCCTAGACTGCAGGACTGCACAAATATCAGTGGAACTACAATTCACTAAATGTTCGCGTGTGCCTAGTTAAATTTTCATTCATCTCCGGATGAAGCCGGCGTTTGGCGAATGTTTGGCGGGTCCGGTGAAAAGCACGAGAGTACTGAGGCTGGTGGTTGGGCGCAGCCCGAGAGTCGTGCGCAAACAGCGCCGGCGCTCCGTGCGCGGGCACGCTGCACACGCGCATGCGCACGTCATGCGTGCACACAGGCGCATCACGCGGCGCGCGTCGGCGAAAGACGCTCTGGCGGACGCCAGCCCGCGATTCCGAGAACTCTCCCTTACTTCACTCAGATACGCTATTTACTCCAAATGCACTTCGCTGCTAAACGTAGCGACGAAAGCGACGACTTTGTTGAAACCAGGAGCGGTAGCTCAGTGCGTCAACTGATGTCACTGCAGCTCCTCTGACTGGGAGGTCCTAGGTTACACTCCCCACGGCGGCAGGATTTCCGACACTAGCTTTTCAGCTAGGTCGAATTCAGTCGCTGTCTGGAGGAGAATTCTGGCGGCCGGCTGCTCTGATCGGTAGTTTTCCGTGGTTGCTCCGGTCAACACCAGGCGAATGCCGGAGCAGTACCCTACCAAACGGGCCACGGACCGCGCGCGATCTATCCTTCCTCTTCCTTGTCCTACCCTCTCCCCTTACACACACACTAACACTAACATGCACTACACTACCACATATTCCGGGAGACCGGTCGGGAACTTGGAGCTTGTCCCGGCTGGAGCGGTGTCCCGCTGGTGGGAGAGTCCTGGTTAGGGGGAAACCCCACCAGCCGACGGTAGGCCGGCGCCGGATCTCGCCATCCAGCGGGGAAAGATCACCGCCATCTCCTGGGGAAAATCATGCCCTACACTTACGAGGCTAATGACCAAAGTAGTTGTTGCTGGAAACACGAAAAAATCAATCAACCAACATAGCGTCAAACTGAAAACATTGATAGAACTGAATGAAAACATTGATTGAACCGAAAACATCAGCGTTACGCGGCTACCATTCAGCAATTCTCTCCAATAGTCGCACTCAAAGAGATTAGGAGTATAACGGTGGCGCATGCGCAGACTGTCACATCCGGCAGGCGGCACTGATTTAATAGGGTTTAGAGCCCGGAAGTTTGGCAAAATGCCTTTTTGTTATTATTACGATTTTAACACTTTTAACAATAGGAGTCACTTATATGTGCTTATGGAATCATTTTAGAAGATTTTCATTTTGCCTTTTTTTGCCTTTTTTTGCCTATTTTAGCTTCTGATGCCTATTTCAGGTATTTTTGCCTTTTTTTGCCATTTTCGTCATTTTTTGCTTTTTGCTTAATTTTTTTCTCTTTTTACCCTGGCACCGATTTCTATAGTATTGGAAGCCATGTGTTATATCGTTTTCTATCGGTCTGCAAGCCAGAACAATACGTGGTCATCGTCGTATTTTGTCTTTCTCTGCAAGCGGAGGCATGGTATCAAAAAGGAAGTGTTGAACTCGGGCTCTAGGGTCAGGAAGTGTTAAAAGCCGCTGTGAGAAAGCGAGACGATACCCGCTAGGAACCTTCGATTTCTATCACTGACACCCACAGGCTTCCTTTTGCCACGAGTGATTCCATCCCACACTACTAAAGCAGAGCGCCTTGGAGGTCCTATATGACATGCGATACGGCCCGGCTCAATGGCGATTACACGAGTTCGAAGAACGAAAGTAATATCAGTGTTTTCACTGGTGCCATTTGAAGATTCAAAAGAGAATATTTCAGTTCGCTCTGTTACTTCGTAGGAATAACATTGTGTTAAAAAACATCGTATTAATAATGCCGAAATTGAGCGTGCCGTTAAGTAGTAAGTTGCATCGCTATGTGCGTGAATTTGGCGAAGATGTATTTTCCACCGATAGTGCTATTCTGTTTTGCAAATTGTGCGAGAAAGCTGTCAACCATGAAAAGAAGTACTTCATTTCTCAGCATATGGCAACAACAAGACATAAATCTGCAATCGCGAAGAAGAGTGGAAAAAAGGAACAACAGTTAATTTCGGCGGTGGACGCAACATCCAGTAGACAGTCCCAGTTTTCTCTCGATCTGTGCAAGGCATTCATGGACGCTGGTATTCCTTTTTGGAAATTGGAAAACCAGACGTTTAGACACTTTTTAGAAAAATATACGAAAGAAATGGTACCATCAGAATCTACGTTAAGGAAAACCTATCTGACCATCTGCTATGAAGAAACTTTAAATAGAATTCGTGAAGCAATTGGTGATAAAAACATTTGGATTTCCATTGATGAAACTACGGACGCTACAGGACGCTATCTAGGTAATGTCGTCATTGGAACTATGGAACCGACTTACTGTGAGTTCTCAACTTTTCTTCTTACATCTGAAGAATTGGAGAAAGCGAATGGGACAACAATTGCTCAATTATTTACAAATTCCTTACTACTTCTGTGGCCTGAAGGCATACGCCATGATAATGTTCTACTTTTCATCACTGACGCTGCCCCGTACATGAAGAAGGCAGCCAGAGCACTGAAAGTACTCTTCCCGAATATGCTTTATGTGACGTGTTTAATCCATGGACTTCACAGGATTGCTGAAGAGATAAGATCTTTGCATCCTACGGTAGACAAGTTGATTTCGAATACTAAAAAAAGTGTTCTTAAAATCTCCTTCCCGTACCCGGATTTTCAGACAAGAAGTGCCAGGATTAGCTCTTCCTCTACAGCCGATATTGACTAGATGGGGAACCTGGATATCTGCTGCTGCGTATTACGCAAATCTTCTAGACGTATTTAAGGTTCCGTATTTAAATCCGCGACGTATTTAAGGTTCTACCAGAAAATGAAGCTGCATCAGTACGTGAAGTGAAGAAGCTTTTGAGTAATGCAAAACTAAACAGTGAACTTGCGTTTATCCTCGCACATTATGGAAAGTTGCCTCAAATAATTGCAAATCTGGAAAAAATGGGCGAAAACCTTGTGTCAGCCATGAAAGTCTTTCAAGAAACATTAGAGGGTTTAATGAAGGTGCCTGGAGGAAAGGGTTTAGCTGTAGCACAAAAGTGCAAAAGTGTCGTTAGCGCGAATGAGGATTTGGAAAAACTGAAAACAATTTGTAGTGGTCTGAGCGGTGTACTTGGAGTTGATATTGATACGACTCCAAATTCAATAGCCTGCTTTATTAATGCTCCCATTTCCTCGGTTGAAGTTGAAAGGTCATTTTCGGCTGTGAAGAATATTCTTTCGGACAGACGGTTAAGTTTAAATGTAGAAAATCTGAAGAAATATTTAATAGTAATGTGCAACCAAGAAAACAAAGATCAAGTTTCCATGTAAATGTTTATGTATGATTCAGTATTAATATAAAAACTTATTCATTTGAATCATAACAAAATTCTTTTCACTTCATTTCCTTTTCTATTATCATTTGTTAGATTTTACATGATTTTCTGTACCCTGCCATAGCTAGAATAAATGCCTTTTTTAGTGCCTATTTTCGTAAAAATAAATGCCTTTTTGCCTGCCTATTTCAGCCGAAATAAATGCCTGAACTTCCGGGCTCTAATTGGATATACTCGTGCCCGGGGCTCGTTATGCGTTCAAACAGCAATTTGAAAATGTACGAGAATTTTACTAGACATTTGTGAGCAAAGTGGTCTGCTACCCAAATTTTCTCAAGATCTTTTCTAACGAGCTGCTTAGACATCGATTCACGCCCCCCACCTGGCTGGGAAGCTCCTGGATTTTAGAGATATAATCGAGGTCAAGATTAATAACTTGGTGATTATCGAATTTCTCTTTGATGGGTCCATTGTTGATTATGTTTAATAAAATGTTGCTAATGTAAATTAACATTATTATTATTATTATTATTATTATTATTATTATTATTGTCATTATTATTATTATTATTATTATTATTATTATTATTATTATTATTATTATTATTATTATTTATTTAGAATAACAATAAGAAGAGAATGAAGACGATAGTTGAACATCATTAGAAGTATGCGTTTAACCCCCGTACCATATCAGGGGTCTTTTTGAATCCCATTATCATTAATTTCTTAATATTTTTTCTGAATATTTGCAGGATCATTTCAGTCCTCTAGATATGCCTTCGTGCACTTATTAAACATATTTCAAATTATTTTCACGTAGTTTCGAAATTTTATTAGAAGTTATTATTTTTTTTTTCTTTACAAGGGACCGGTTTTTTCCTAAGGTTTAGTCTTAGTCTGTCCTTTTTTAATTCTCGTTATCTTATCATATTTTTTAATATCTCGTAAATCTTATTGTCATATCTTCAAAAACGTGTCTTATAACCTCAATTTTTGTCTGTTTTTTAATTATCTCGAAATAACTTTTACTGCATACTATAAATATTTCTGAAACATGAATCAGAAATAAAGGCTACGCGCGGTGGTGGTTATTCTTTATATCAAATATTTAAGATGATTAAATCATACTTGATATGTTATTGAAAAGAACTTAAAAGGGCATTCTTATATGAAAATCAATTATTTACACCCAGTATATTTGCGTACACATTTGTGTTTACCACTACCAATTGTTAGTAAAGCTTGTGATCCAGAAAGACCCCCAGGTGTAGTGCTTGATAGAACAACGCAGATATGGAACTATGGTTAAATACACACCCAACACACTTCAACCATCAGGCCCCACATTGAAAGGCGTCTTCTGTCCCGGTTTCCCTCGCAGATGATCTATTGGCAGCTTCCCCGAGCGGCGTCTGGTCCAGACCGGTCAGTGCGATCGCAGGCGTCGCGGCGCCGCCGTCGTAGTACTCGTGGCGCCGGTCCGGAGAAGGCGGCCGACATTTGTAGCGCACGGTGTAGCCATTCGCCACACGTCGGCACCGGTCTCGCCTTTTCAGTCGGCGATTTCGAGTTGATTTGTGACATCAAAGCTTGCCCAGCGCTCTTCCGGTCCGGTTGGTTGTCGCCTCGCATCTTTGTTACGGAGAAAATCCTTCTTCTGGTGTCATCTACTTGTCTCCTCTCGGGAATGCAGTCGAAGATACAGGACGCTTGTCGTTATGGATCGAAAGAGGAGAATGCGTGATGAAAAGTTTCTCGATTGGAAGTTTATCGTTTGACCTCATTGGTCAGGGGAATTATAGTGCATAATATGACAGAAATACATTATACACTAATTATAATGAAAGGGTCTATCAATATTTTTGTTGACAAGATTAAACCAATAAATCAATATTATTTCCTATTTTAGTGATATGTTTGAAAAAACACATAAGTGAAAATTCTGGTACTGAAAAATTGAGATACGATTGCATCAGTAACTCCGAACCATAGAGGTGGTTTGAACATTTACATATTTTGATACTGCAGGATTATACAATGTTCCTTCTAGCATCAGAAATTTCGCCAGTATACCTTCCACATTATTACCAAATTGGATTTGACGCGGCTGGGTTATTTTCATAATGGCATACCAAGCCCATGAGATTTTTCGTGTGTGATGTCTCACACATTCTATAGAGAATTATTCATTTTCTCAATTCTTGGAGGTTTCCCTTCGCGGTGAAAAGGATGATATCGTGAATTATTAGATTAGGAAATTCTTAGACAAATCTAGAATTCTACCACTCTAATATCTTTAAATAATAAATTTTACAGGAGAGCAAAAAACAACGTTTAAATTAATCGTTTAAATGAATTAAATTATGAATTAATGATATTCAAACGAAGGTGATATTGAAACAAAACTATTTTTGTGCAGGATTTATTTGATTATCATCAATACCATTAGTTCAACCTTACTTATACCATTAGTTTAAAGTTGTTTTTTGCTCCCCTGTTTTTAGATTAAGTTTTTTGACTTATCAGTTTATTCACCGTGGTGAAAGATATTTTGTTATAAACGTTGGTGGGCAATTGAGATAACAATAAAAACAAAAAATAACAAAAAACAAAAAGCAATAAAAAACAAAAAAACAAACAAATAAAAAACAAAAAACAAAAACCAACAAACAATAAAAAAAAACGTTCCACCTGCCGGGGAACTGTTAATGTTGCGTGTTCTCTTCCTCCACCTCCGGAATAACCGTTCCGATTCCTTTCCTTGCTAGGGTGGGGTGGGGGAGCAGAGCTTGAAGGACAAGGCGGATGCGGCGTTGAAGGGGGCGCGACCCTCGCCGCGAGCCAATCTACCGCCGCGGCGCCTTTCGCCGCCCACGCGCGTGGGCGCTTGAGTGGCGCCGCTCGCGTGGCAGCCCTGCAAGCGCAGGCGCAGGCGGAGGCGGCGGTCATGTAGGCAGTGGGTGTTGGCGGTAATGATGTAGGCGGAGGTGGTGGAGGCGGTGGTGGTGGAGGCGGCCGTGATCCAGGTAGTGGGTGTTGGCGGCAGTGATGGAAGCGGGTTGATCCAGGCGACGGTGGTGCAGGCGGTCGAAGTTGCGGCGGCGGCGGTGATGGGGCGGTGGTGTTGCGGGTAGTGGTGATGGGGGCGGTGGTGATGGAGGCAGCCGGTGGATGGAGGCGGTGGTAGGGGAGGCGGCGGTGATCCAGCCAGTAGGTGTTGGCGGCAGGGATGGAGGCGGTGGTGATCCAGGAAACGGTGATGCAGGCGGTGGTAGCGGCGGCAGCGGCGGTAGTGATGGAGTTGGCGGTGATCCAGGCGGCGGTGATGCAGACGGTGGTAGCGGCGCTGTTGATGGAGGCGGTGGTGATTGAGGCAGGCGGTGGGTGTCGGTAGCGGCGATAGAGGCGGTGATGGAGGCTACAATGATGCAGGCGGTGGTAGGGGAGGTGGCAGTGGTGGAGGCGGCGGTAATAGACGCATCGGTGGTGGAGGCTCGCCAGTGGCGGCGGCGGCATTGGAGGCAGTGGTGTTGGAGGGGTGGTAATAGTGGAGGTGATGTCGTTGGAGGTGGCGGCGGCGGGAGCGGTGGGTGATGGTAGTGGTGTCGCAGTGACCGATTTTAATCTGGGAGATGGTGTCCACAGCGATGGTGTTTCTGATTGTAAAGCTGAAAGTTATGGTGGTGGTTGACCTTGTTATGTTGCTTGGTGGAATTGGGATAAACTTGTTGCAAGGATGGTTGTGATGGTGGCGAGGATTATTTTGATGGTTGATTGCAACAATGGTGGTAATGATTGAGATGTAAACATTTGTGTGTGTGTGTGTGTGTGTGTGTGTGTGTGTGTGTTTGTGTATGTGTGAAGGGGGAATTAATGATGGTGGGTCTTTAATATTACGACAATGTTGCGGGGTCTGACACTGTGTCCTTGAAGTGACAGTGGTGCATGTTGTTTCGCTGAAAGAAAATAAGAGAAGTCTGCTGCTGTGAAGGTACGATAGGAAACGAAGAATGAGAGTGTATGAAAACCTTACATCTCTATTACGTTGATGCTGGTAATATCGTGTCAGAAGATGTGGATGAGTTAAACATAATGCCGACAATGACATCTATGTTGTTAGAGAAGGGCTGGAAGCACTAAGATGTTGTGAGAATGAAAACGAAGCTAGAAATATATGCAAAGATAGAAGGCATGTCTGCTACTTATGTTGCAGAAGGTAACTATTATGGTGGAGTGTTCAATAAAATAATTGTCAGTGGCAGAAGGTGATGAGGGTTGGTATTGATAACCTGTTGGAAGGAAGGAAGGTAGGTAGGTGTCTTAAGGTGTTTAAGGAGAGAGAGAAAATAAGAGACAACGCCGGAAGATAGTGGAATTGCTAGAAGACGACACTTTACTGATGTTAGAGTCGGGGACGAGTGGAGAACGTGGGCAGTGGAAGCATCTCGATCAGTAGGGCAGAGTGCGTGGGGGGTGATGTCTTGCAGGTTTTATCGGCTGGGGGGAACGGAGGCAGGCGGAGGCGGAGTTGGAGCTAGAGGCGAAGGCCGGAACGGAGGCGGTGACGGAGGTGTAGGTGGAAACGGAGGCGGTAGCGTAGGGGAAGATGGGAACGGAGGTGGTAGCGGAGGTGAAGAAGGGAACGGAGGCGATGGCGGAGGCGAGGGGGAGGCGAAGGTGATGGATGGAGGTGATGGCGGAGGCGAAAGTGGTGTCAAAGGTGGAGGCAGAGGCGGAAGTGACGGGAGGTGGTGTCGGTAACGGAGATGGTGGTGGAGATGGTGGCCGAGCCAGGAGCAGAAGCGATGACAGAGGCGTGAACGAAGGCGCTGGCGGAGATGGAGGGGCAGGCAGTGTCAAAGATGCAGGCAGAGGCGGAGGTGACAGGAGGCGATGTCAGTAACGGAGGCGATGGCGGAGGTGGTGGCGGAGCCAGGAGAAAAAGCAATGGCAGAGTCGGAGGTGGAAACGGAGGCGATGGGGGAAGCAGAGTTGGTGGCGGAGGTGGTGACGAGGGCGAAGATAGAAGCGCTGGTAGATGCAGAGGTGGGAGCAGAGGCGATGGCGGTGGCGGTTGTAGACAGAAGATAGCAAAGGCGGTGACGGAGGCGGGGGCGGAGGTAGAGGCGGGGTCGGGCGGGCAGTTGGGCCTTGAGCGGCTCCTGAATGCCTCGCTGATGAGATGCAGCCTCGGGTGTGCGCGCCGCAAAGCCTCTCTCCGCCCCGCCCCGCCCCGCCCCGCCCCGCCCCGCCCCGCCCCGCCCCGCTCCGCCCCCGCGCTCGCGCTTCTGCCTCCGCCACCCCCTCCGCCCGCAGCCACGAAGCTCAGGTTTGAAGTCAGCGCATAAGCCGTGCGAACGGTAGGGAAATCCTATTTGGGGAGAGGACTCCTGAATATTTTTCAAGGCCACACTTCTGTACGTCCACTGGCCCACTAATTAAAAAGAAAGAGAAATTTAATTTTGGGGAAGTTCCAAATTGAATCGTTTATTTCAGAAACCTGCCAACCGCCAAATTTCTCTTTTCGAGAAAACGGAGAAAGTGACCCCAGTTTTTCTGATTTCAAAATATTTTTTTAAAATATTAAAGCAGTTAGTAAATGAATATTTTTCAGTTAAATATGGCCGAAACGTTATATCATGGAACAATATTCCGGCGCTGACGCGCTTTTTAGATTTTGGAGTTTGACGGGTTTGAAATAAACGATTCATTTGTCGTGAAAAGTGAAATGCTCGGTGAAAAAAGTTTGGGTGTGATAAAAGGCCACCAACAAATATGGTGCGAAATTGTCTTTAGCCCGGTACACACGATACAGTTTTTGTGCAGATTCTTATAGAGTTTCTGTACACAAACTTCAAGATTCTTAACTAGAAGTATAAAAGCCGAAAGTCGCGCATACACGGTCTGTACGTTTTCTGCACGAACCGCCACAAGCCACCGCTAGAGGTGTAACGAGAAACAACCGAATTGCGTCGCCCGAGTATTTTCAGTGGTGGTATTTCTGTGTGTACGATCTGACTGTGGGATGTATTTAGTATTAATTAACCATAAGGAGCATAGAGAATAAAAACAGGAAGGCATAAATTGGGAAAAATGAATATATCACTTCATACAATCGTACCTTGACACACCGAACCAAAAAATCTAAATGGCCGATTACCGTTAGTGAACGATTCTGCCGTTGGAGGCAGTCTGAACTGCACGATTTCTGTTCGTCCAATCTACACGAAAACTGTTCCGTGTATACCGAATTTTACAACATACTCGACTCGGTAATTGGGATATCTGATCTTCTCTTTTTGTTTCAAATTTCTAAACTTGAAGGTTACATTTTATTTAAAATGTTATTTAAGGTGAAAACTTATTTGAAATAAAATTCCATACAATGTTTTTGCAAACGACTAAGCGATTGTAGCTTGTAAGTTCAAACGAAAACTTGTTTGTGGAATAACGTTATACGATTACTTCGTGTATGTTCATTGATAATACTTAGAGGGTTTTATATTTACAGCATATTGTGTACTTACATCCACCGTAAAGAAGGACATTTCTGACCTGTATTTATACCAATGGATTCAATAGGACAGCCGTTCAAAACACAGTAAAAAATACATGTAAAGTCAATAACTTCGAAGCGTTCTATACATTTTTCTGACCATTTCGACCGTCCGTCTGTTCGTCTTGCCGCCTGCCTGCGGTCAATGCTAGCGCCTAAACCGTTCAGTCTATTTTCTCCAAAATTGATTATCCCTGATCGATTTAAAAGAACTCGATGCCCTGCGGGTTTGAAACGGATATTTTGATTTTTCGGCGTACTTTACAGTAAGCTTGAACAGTTCGAAAATTTTCTCCAAATGCCTTCGAAACCTTCCAGCTTTGGAAAAAACGCTACATTTCCAAACAATTTCTGTTCCTTGTATATTGCTAGTTCTATACGTTCTCATTCCACTTATTTGGTGATATATTTGATCAAAAATAGTATTTACATATTTCTACTATTTCTATTAGTAAAATACATTTTTTGTTCGTGTAACTACTGTCGATATTGGTTTATATTCTTTCCTTTCATATTGAAGTATTCTTCGCATTCCTTTAGGATTATTTCTAACAGTTTTAATGCATCTAATTCATCGTAGTCGTACACTTCGAATTATAATTTGCTGGTTTGCATATTGGATTCTTGGTCGACTTGTTGGAATTTGTGTTCTACATTTCTCTCGGAATCACGAGAGCTCCTTTTATTTTCATTACCTTGTACAATATGACCGTATAGGTTGCTAGTTCAGCACACAGTAGTCCGCTTTTCTCTCTCAAGTATTTCTTTTTTCCCCTGCGTTGTGATTCTGCATCATGATTTTGCGCTTTGTCCGACCTTATTTTTTGTTCTTCTTCTTCTTTTAACGTACGGTTACTTCTGTTTCTTCTCGTTACGCCTTATTCACTGCACGCCCAACATATGCTCTCCCTTTAAGTACCCATGTCATGTTTCACATTTTTCTCCAACACCTGTCCACCCGTCCGTCCACCCACCAAGCACGGTCCTTTGCGCCGCCGACGCCGTGGGCGGGTGCGCGGCGGTGTAGCCATGTGGGAAAGCATGGGCGTTGGCGGAGGCGTGGGCGTTGGCGGAGGCGTGGGCGTTGGCGGAGGCGGCGTGGTCGTTGGCGGAGGCGGCGTGGTCGTTGGCGGAGGCGGCGCGGACGTTGGCGGAGGCGCGGACGTTGGCGGAGGCGCGGACGTTGGCGGAGGCGCGGACGTTGGCGGAGGCGCGGACGTTGGCGGAGGCGCGGACGTTGGCGGAGGCGCGGGGGCTCAGTGCATTACCTGATTTCACTGCAGCGCCTCTGATCGGAAGACCTTAGGTTCGAGTCCTGACGACGGCAGGATTTTTGACACTAGCTTTTGAACTAGGTCGAATTCAGTCGCTTGTCTGCAGGTGAATCCTAGCGGCCAGCTGCTCTTTCCGGTAGTTTTCCGTAATTTCTCTGATCAACACCATGCGAATGCCGGAGCAGTACCCTTATAAAAAGGTTACGGATTGCGCGCGATCTTTCCTTCCTCTTTCCTGTCCTATCCTCACCCCTTACACACACACACACACACACACACTAACATGCACTACACCACCACGCATGCCGGGAGACCACTCAGGGGCTTAGAGCTTGTCCCGGCTGGGACGGTGCCCTGCTGGTGGGAGAGTCCTGGTTAGGGACGGTAGGTCGGCGCCGGATCTGGCCATCCAGCGGGGGAAGTTGACCGCCCCCCTCCCGATTGAAAACATTCACTATACTTACGTGACCAAAGACGTCGGTAGTTGGCGCGCTTGCTATCACTAAATCAATGTATCAATCAATCAGCGAGGGCGTGGCCGTACGCCGAGGTCTAGACGTAGACGTAGACAGAGGCAGGTAGTGAAGGCAGGCGCATGCGTGTATGTAGGCGGAGGTGGCGGCGTGGACGGAGGTGGCGGGGGCGGTGGAGGTGGAGACGGAGGCTGAGGTAAAGGTGGAGGTGGAGGCGGCGGAGGCGGAGGTGGAGGCGGTGGAGGCGGTGGAGGCGGAGATGGAGGCGGCGGAGGCGGAGGTGGGGGATGTCTGCGTAGACGGAGGCGGTAGAGGCGGGGGTGCTGGCGGCGGGCGCCTCCTGAGAGGCAATTTATTGCGTCGGGGCGCGAGATAACGACGCGCGAGCTCATGCGCATGCGCGGGCGCCGCCGGTGCACGACCCGCGGGAGGCGAGACGTGAGACGCGCCAGGCGAGGCGAGGCGTGCGGAGGCGCCCGCGCGTGCGGCCTAATGAAGCGGCCCACGCACACTGGGTCCGAACGCGCCCAAACGCACCTCAGCAGCCAACAATTCTTTAAAGGGTACTCTTAGCTGTGGTCGAGTGGGTTTTCAGGGTGGTCGTCGTCTCGGTGTTGAGGGTAGTGGGAGAGGAAGTGTTTGTGATGGTGGTGATAAAGTGATTAAAGGACAAAATAATTATTTGCGCTTTGTTTTTGTTTGAACAACCTTTTTTTTTTTTACAATTTTAAGGAAATTAATATTTCTCTTGAATTTTTTCTTTACTTATTTTTTTATTAAGCATAATTTATTCGTAACTTAGTACACAACATATTTTACATCATCCTTTCTATTGATATCTATTGATATTCTATTGATCTTTTTAGTCTATATTTCATTTAAATATCATACATTTTGGAACAAAAAATAAGTTGTCCTACTAATAGTCCCAGAAGCTACCAGGATGTAATAATGTTGCGACAAGCCTGCCCTCTGGCACGCAGACACTCCTACTGCCAAATTAACGTAAAAACGTGATCGACGGAGGAAGCACTACACCTCTTACGGTAAACGATCAGGAAGAGGAGGAATGAGGGAAAAGGCAAAACAGGGACAGCAATGAAGCTGTTCCGCACATTAATTTCAGTTTTAGTTTGGTCTCCAAATATGTATCGTTTGCATTTGATTTTCCACTTTCCACAGTTATTTCAAACGTTGCTCACGTTTGACAAAACACTATTAAATAAAACGTGTTTAATTTCAAATATTTTTTACTGTTTGGTATAGAATTCGTTGTGTGATGAACTATTAATAAAGAGGGATTATAAAGTGCAGTTTGAATCATTTTGAAATACGGCGAAAGAACGATACTATAAAGTAGTATGTGTTAGACTTCATTTTCGATTAAAATACAATAATGAGGGTAAATTAATACTTTTTCGAAATAACGTTTCTCTGCGTGTAAATAGGAAATTAACAAATATGACAAACATTTGAACATAACTCATCCTGAAAGGAAACCCATAAATGAATAGAAATACTAATAAAAGAATGAAACTTCTAGTGTATTGTTATTCTTTTTTTATTAATACTCTAACTATCGGAATCTCGCAGTCCTGGCGCTTTATAAGCAAAATGATTCGTTAGGTAACAGAACAGGGGTAACAGAATAGGCGTAAAAACTTCTTCCTCTTGTTCACCTTCTCTGTATGATCTTCATTCTTTTTTTCCTCTTTCTTCTTCTTCTCCTTCATTCTCCTCCTCGACGTTCCAGATAATATTGATGTGACATGACAATTGCAGGGGGCCTGTGACACGATAGCATGCAAGGCGTTAAACGTCAAGGTGGTTGTCTAATAAAACTATCGACGGGGTCCATGGTGCTTAATTGAACTTAATAATCGATGTTTTATCTTACTGTTCATACATTCTTATCTGAGAGATGATAATGCCAATTATTTGACATTTTAGTTGTGGATTTTAAAATGTTTATCTGATAATTCTGCCAAATCCTTTTTATAATTGGACACGTTAATTTTAATTTTACTTACATTTTATTTTGAATAAAAAAAAAGTTTCAGCTTGGCACTACCACTGTGCGAACTGTTATTAAAATAATTTTACCTGAGTGTCAGTGACTTTAGCTGTTGAAGCGCCTTTAACACTCCGTCGCTCGCGCCGTTGGATAGTCAAACAGAAGTTTCTGTTCTAATTAAAAAAAGGAATTTTGACCTTCCACGAATAAAAACAACGGTTCCATTCCTCCAACGGTGTCTGAGAAGGGTGTCAATTATATTGTTATCTCTATTATGCACTGTGTCACTATACCCTGAAGTAAAATCGTTGTTTGACAGAATCCAACATACGAGTACTGGCGTATAAAACGGTGTTCTTGAAACTTGATTAAAATGATATTTTTCTGTAATATGAGAGAGTTTAATATTTTTCTTTTATCCGTTTTTCTTGTTACTGTGCAAGAACGTAAATATTAGAAGATGTAGGAAACTAAATAATGCAGGCGTTGGACGTAGTCCAACACACGAGTACTCTTGCTACAAATGGCCGTGCGAGAGACGGAAATATAATAAAAGCTTCAAAAATGACTTGTAATTATTTGTTTCTTTCCATGATGTATTCAATTATAATATAAGCACAGATAAATAAGAAAAGTGCATTCATGATTTTAATAAAAACAAACGTCATATTCGGTGCGTAACGCGCAAGTACTTGCGCTAGGAATGGCCGCGCGAGTAACAGAATGTTAAACCTTTAGAATCATCATCATTTTATTTTACTGACATAGCGGTGAGTTAAAAATGCCTATTGAAATATTCATGTTCATTTGGTGCGCTGTCGGCCCACTGTGCTGTGCAGCGCCGTCGAGACTTCGCCGCCCCTTGGGCCTCCACCGCCGCCGTGTGAAGAATCAAGTGCCGACAAATTGAATTGAATTAATTAAATCGAAGGATTGAAACGTCACGCGGGCCGCTACCGGACTTGATGGGGTCGGTACTTAGACTTCATGAAGTGCGATATTTGGAGTGGCGGGAAGGCGGTGCTTGTCGGGCGCTTGGGACGAGATTGATTGTGGCTTTGGTTCGGAGTCGAACTGCCTCATGGTGCAGAGGCATGGCGTTTCCAAGTGTCATTTCCGGAGGAAGGAGTGGTCTTTAAAACCTCATCTTCGACATCTCAATAATGTAGTATTCATGAAATATGGTCCTCTTAACAGTTCGTTTTTGCCGCATTTCGTGAGCGCTGATGCACTAAATCATTGTAAAGAAATGTTTTGAGTCGTTGAAAGAGATTAATGTAGATATTTTTACTCGTACGTTAAAATTATTAATATTTGTTTCGCTTGATTTAAATATTCAGAATTATCTCTGGATTGTGGGTGAGTGAAGACGTACTGGTACAGTTTTTAAATCACAGTCAGCAAATCAATTCTATTTATGCGTTTTCAATAATAATCACAAAACTGTTGTCAAACAATTGAATGCCATGTCTATGAAATTAGTGTTGTAGAATAGTCTTTGGAAGGTATAAACTTGTGCGTATTTTCTTAAACCGTGAACTACGAGTTACAATTATTGCAACTATGTTGCACATTGCCGTTTGCTATATAAAGTGAAAATTCAGTCGCAGAAAATGTTTGTTTTTAAACATTTAATTTTATAATCATTTAAAGGGCATTCACAACACATTGTATGAAAAAGGTCAGGAACCTTGTAATCTCTTGAGATTTTTACAATAATAAGAATGTTCAAAAGGCAGAAACATGCGATAAACTAAGTAAATGACATGTTTTGACATTATTGAATGACTAAACGCCAGGTGCTTTTGGCAAAACCCTGTCAAATACTGGGAAGGCACTTCCTCTCTTCCTTCTGGTTGATCCTGATGCTAAACCTCATTCATGCATCCTCAATTTACATAAACAACTACTAAATTCAGTACCCCTCCAGTGACATGTTCTTATTTTAGTGAATATTGCAAGTAATGAGTAGAACTACTCGACGCAATTTTTCTTCCGTTTTTCTTCTTATGCCATAGCTAATAAGTAGTAAAATAATATTACGTACATCAAACTCTCACATATATCAATCTGTATAATCGAATGACTGTGAAAATTTTCCGAAGATTAATTCAAGAAATCTGAAACCTATTCCAACTCGAATGAATCAGAATTGCTGATTATTTCGCGGTTATGCATTCGCCTTCATCCTCCTCGAACCCGGAGAACATTCGCACCTCGCCCAGTAGAAATGTTCGATAGCTCTAACTTTCCCATTTAGATGCGAGATATCGAAGCATCACTGCATTTGGAACAGAATTTAACTTCGCCTTCGCCGTCGGCGGCGCCCGCGGCCGCTCGCAGCCGCAGGCAAACCCGGACGCAGCCCCACAACTCCACGACCCGACTTCCACTGCGCCTGCCCGCCACTTCGCCCACCCGCACGAACCACCTCGCCCGCCCACCACTTCGCTCGCCCGCCCGCCCATCATCTCGCCCACCCACCCACCCACCCACCCACCCACCCGCCCGCCCGCCCGCCTGCCCGCCCGTCCGCCCGCCCCCTCCCGTCCGCCCGTCCTCCCGCCCGCCCGCCATCCTGTCCGCCCGCCATCTCGTCCGCCCGCCATCCTGCCCGTCTGCCATCCTGCCTGCCTGCCATCCCGCTCGCCCGCCATCCCGCGCCCGCGAACCCCCAGCCCGCCTGCCTGCCTGCCCGCCTGCCCGCCCGCCCGCCCGCCCGCCCGCCTCGCCCGCCCACCTCCGCCCACCCGCCCACCCGCCCGCCCGCTCACTCGCCCACCCGCCCGCCCGCCCGCCATCCCGCCCGCTCACCCGCCCGCCATCTCTCCCGCTCACCTGCCCCACCCGCCCGCGCCCGTCCGCCTCGGTCCGCCCGTCCACCCGCCCACCACCTCGGTCGCCCACCCGCCCACCACCTCGCTCACTCGCTCGCCCGCCCACCACCTCTCCCGCCCACCCGTCCGCCTCCGCGATAAACATCTCTTGTCACGGTCCGCGGCTCGGCGCCCGGGCGCGCCCTTCGCGTCCGACCGCTCACCCTCCCGCCCCCGCCCCCGCAACCGCTCCCGCCGCCGCCCGGCGCCGCGACCCAGTTCGCCCGGGTGGAACCGCTCCGCAGCCGATCGCAAAAGCCCATTTACCAAAACACTCGGTGCCAGAAGGTTGCAGGCGCTGGCGGCTGACATGGGAGGTGCACTAAGAAGTCATTCGCCAAGGCGAGGCTTGAACCCACAGTGTTCCGCCTCGACAGGTCTACATAGTCGGTAGAGTGACAACTTTCTGCAACTCCCGCTTGTAAAATAAACAGAGGTGGGGCGCTGTATGGCATTTTTCTGGGTGTTCAGATGCGCGTATGACGGCGAAGACTGACAGGATTTTGGGTGAAGTGAGTACATCCTGGCATGACATTAACATTCAGTACATTATACGTAATCGTGTGTCTTCTCCAAAAAGGTTCCATTTTTCTTGAGAATAAAAGATTCAGTCTTTAAGACAATTCGCGTTATTAATTCTCAGTAAACTATGATCGTAGATTGCAGATTAATAGTCTTGCGATTATGATACACAAATTATAAAGATCAGAAACGTTAGCAACGCAAACCTATTCTCTTTTTTTAACCTAATATAAAATCGCAACAGATCACGTCATTTACGTTCAATAGTTCAGCTCCTTTCAAACTTGCATCCTTTAGAGAATGAATAGCGACGTAATTCTTGCAGTCGGTAGCGGTGGTAGATTCACTGCACTGAGTAAAGGGATGCTGGTTCAGTAGAGGCGTAGGGAATTGACGTGGAAATAATGGTGTACATTGAAAGCAAAGCCTTATTCTCAAAGCCATTGAAGATAAATGCATTAGCTTAACGGATTCTAGGAGGAATAGATGGTATGGTAAAAGAAGCTGAATGAGCGTGTTTTTGAATTGTATCTAGTTGAACCAATGGCCGTAAGGATTCGATTTACCTTATTATGTTAGTCGCTACTAAATGAGTAGAAGATGACTTGTTTCCCTCTATTACTTGTTCATCTCTTCCTACGATCTTTTGTGCCTAATTTCTACAGTTTTCGTGTAGTTAGAGTATTGAAATGGTCATGAAGTACGGATATATCGTGAAGTACGGAACAGTCGTGTAATATAAATATTTATTTAAAACTATAAATATATTTCATGTACTACGAATGTATCCTAAATAGTTTCCGATCAATTCTGAGCTAATACCAGGGCAGTCCCCTAACAAATGGGCCACGAACCTTGCTTGATCTATCTTTCCTCAACTTTGCCCTTCCTTCTCCTTACTATAAACACACTTTGATTATTATACGCGCACGTTTTTCTAAGCTCCAGAACACGTGCACTCTTTTGCCAACATTAGTTAAATTACGAATAAATTATAGGAACGAGCGTTGTAGAAAAAATCTGGCAATCAAAAATGTTCGCTCCCGAGTAATAGAAAATATTTTGCACTGAAGAACGAACTACAAATTTGATATAAAATTCCTTTTGTCAAAATAGCCAATCTCCCCCTCCTCTCGCAACTAGCAAAGCGAGGGTTCAAGAAAGCGTGCGCGGATAATACTCACCACAAATGTAAGCAGACCATTCGGGAGCTTAGAGATTGTCCCGGTTGGGGCGGTGCCTTGCTGGGGGAGATACATGGAGGAAGACCAGTCGGGAGCTTAGGGCTTGCCCTGGCTGGGGTGATGCCCCGATGGGGGAGATACCAGGACGTGGAAATCTCCGCAAGCCGACGTGTAGGACATCGCCGCATCTCACCATCCAGAGGGGGAAGAACACCGCCACTCCCGAGTTTTAACATTCACTACACTGACGGGACAAATCACAATAGCTGTGAATGCGCTAGGACACCTCAATCAATATTTTGTGAATGTGGAGGAGTCCTGTAGTATTATTACTGTGCATATCAGGTGTTTTGCCCATTGGCACTGGGAATGCGAATCATTTGCAAGTTTTAGCCTCAAATTTCGTAAAATGATCATGGTTTATAGTTTTATTACTTATTCCTCTTGCATTCCTAAGAACTTTCGTGATTAAGGTCTCTTTCGACAGCCCAACGCGTTGAATGTATACATTATCTGTCTTAACACTTCAAATCAATTTGATGGAGATCTGCCAGTCTTGTAATGAGGACCACCAGAAATCTGTCAAACAGGCATACCAGAGAGGATCACATACACTCTCAATGACTCTTAAGTTTTTAGGAGATAATTATACTGTAATCAGAGGAGTGCGAGAATCAGATTTAAATCCATACTGTCAACATATTTAAAGTATATAAAGTAAAAAATGCTTAGTAGATACATTTTCAGTTGATATTACTAATTGGTGCTAAAGAAGATCGTTACTGGCAGTTCCTCCTATTTTCAAATAAAAGACCATCTTACGGACGTCAATTGCGTCGCTAACCCCGTTAGTACAGTGAATATTTTATTTCGAAATGAGGCTACGTTCCTTCCTCACTGGATTGTGAGATCCGTCAGAGACCTGCACGCCGACTCTCTCCCAGCGGAGCACCGCCCCAGCCAGGTGGACCTGTAAGCTCCCAAAAGCTCGAAAGCTCGCGCAAATTCGTGTATTCGCGTGTGTGTTGTCCGTATGAGTGTGTGTGTGTGTGTGTGTAAATAGAAGTGTATATGGAGTGTCTGTGTGTGTGTAAGTAGAAGCGTGTAGGGAGTGTGTGTGTGTAAGTAGCAGTGTGTAGGGAGTGTGTAAGTGTGTGTGTAAGTAGAGGTGTGTAGGAAGTGTGTAAGTGTGTGTGTAAGTAGAAGTGTGTAGGTAGTGTGTGTGTGTGTGTGTAAGTAGAAGTGTGTAGGGAGTGTATGTGTGTGTAAGTAGAAGTGTGTAGGGAGTGTGTGTGTAAGAAGAAGTGTGTAGGGAGTGTGTAAGTGCGTGTGTGTGTGTGTGTGTGTGTGTGTGAAAGTAGCAGTGTGTAGGGAGTGTGTAAGTGTGTGTGTAAGTAGAAGTGTGTAGGGAGTGTGTGTGTGGTGTAAGTAGCAGTGTGTAGGGAAAGTGTGTGAGGTGTAAGAAGCAGTGTGTAGGGAGCGAGTGTATCTGTGTGTGTGTGTGTGTGTGTGTAAGTAAACGTGCGTATGGAGTGAGCGTGTGCCCGTAGGTGTACGACGGTGACCCCTCGCCCTCCGTTCGCCCGCCGGCGCGTCGTCCGAGAGGCCTCGCGTCCATCCTCGTCCGCGGCTGCCCCCGGGGCTAATGGGCGCTTCGCTGGAATGGCAAGGCGCGCGCAGCCGGCCGCGGATTATCTGGAAAACCGATGGCTCCGGGGCGCGCCCCGCGCGGCTTTTTCGCCTCGGCGGCGGCGCGAGGGCGTCTGTCACTGTCACTGTCAGCCCGCGAGCCTCCTCCGAGAACGCTTCTCCGCGCTTATTAGTGTCAGCAGCGCGGAAAAGAGGAGACGCTGCAACAGCGTGATTTCCTGGGACAGGCAAATTTTAGAATGACAATCGCAGAATGTCTTTTCTCTGGGGTGGTCCCGATTGTCTTGGATTGTGTGGGTGCCTCAGGATTGGGAATATAGTTGTGGTATTCGGTGTGTTATGCGTTGTCAAGATATGTTAATTTGTCGTTTTGATGAGATTACAAGTGACGAGATAGATCGATGATTTTATTTTGTTGTATTAACTTTTTTTCCTTTTATTTGTTTTCTTTCGAATAGATTATTTGGGTGGGGATTCATTCCTTGTTTTATAACGACTCTCAGAAGACATGTTTTCACAATTTTTAATCCATCCTCAGTTCATTACGGTATAACTAAAATATTTAATTATCCAAATTCGATTTATTTTGTTTTGGATTCATTGCCATACTTTGGGTAGTTGTGATCCATACTCCTACAAATTAGTTTGAAAATGATCAATACCATAATGAATTTTAAACAAATGTAAAAAAGTCTTAATCCTACTTATATGAGAATCTAAAACATTATTCGTCAGCAGTATTAACATAGCTTTAGCAGGCCTTGATTTGAGAGAATATTTATAACAGGTTCATCACACGTCCTTTTTACGTCCATTTTCTGTTGGAGAAGAAAATACTAAGCAGACTTGTCCTGCGAGCTGCCTTTAAACAATGCTACGGCAGTCAATTCTTGCAACGAATTCCATTCAAACCGGTGTGACTGGTATCTACGTCTCTTTCCCTAATTGGGTACCTCGTGAGACTGACGAGGTGTTAAGCGTAGGTCAAGACTCGTTTCACTTTTTCTCCATGTCTATCCTTAGAGTATTGCATTTCATTCTCGACACGTGGCTGTTGTGTTGGTATTTTCAGAAGGCACTAAGTACTGTACACACACTAAGTACTATACTGTACTGTACAGTACAGAACTTTCAACAATTGTAAATATTCCAATACTAATAACTAGACGATCGAATTAAATAAATTAATGGTTTCCAATATATTGGTATTTTTGGTAAACAAGTAACTCTTCGTACAGTATCTTCCGAAACAAAATTTCAAAATGTGTCTTGTTAATTTTCATTCCTAATTCATCAAGTATTGCAATACATTTCTTATGTGACTTTGCTGTTTTATTAGAACTTACATAAGTATGTACTTCACACTTATTACCCCTAACACTTTTTTACCTCTGGAACATTCCATGGAAAATTCGAATACCGCAAATCTACAAGAATTGTTGTCGTCGCCATACCTGAGACCTTTCTTACCCGAGAGCTGAAAATCTTACGCGCCACGGCGTTGATGTGCAGATATTTTTAGATCAAGTGGACGCCGGCGTTGCTTGGACTGTCACGTGGTAATATGCTAATCTACCTCTCACACACAACGGTGGTCAAGTGACGGTGAACCAGCGAGTATACAATGAGCCGACTCGCTCACGCCGGCGGATTTTTTTCTTGGAAACCTTACGTTTTTGCACAAAATTTACGCTCTAGTTGCAGCGTATTTGTGCGTTGCAGGGGTGACGATAGTCACAGGAGTGGCGCGGTAGGAGCGTGCACTCGAGGCGGGGTCTCTTTAGTATACGTGGTGTAACCACAGTTAGTTAATCCCTTATTTTCCGTGGCGAGACTCAGGTCATCAGGCCCGCTCTTCCGCCTGACTACGCAAATTTCGCTAAGCTGCTTTCACCAACTAGCGGAGAAAGGAGGTATTATCTTGGGCGACGAAACAGGTGATTCAGATTTAGCTCAGAGGCTTCTTTTAGGCTTGAGGATCTTTTACATGCAGTAAATCCACTACATGTGACAGCCGGCTTCACTTCCTCTCCGAAGGAGGATGAGTATGAAGGATTTTTAAAAATCCCTTAAAAATCCAAGGCTCGAACCCGCAAAATGTTCGGGTTCAAACTGTTCGGTACGCTAACCGTTATACCACCGAATTCACTTACAGGACCGAAGCCACAGGACTGTACGATCGCGGCGGGCAGTCGGGAAATACCGGAAAGAGTGTACGGAACCATTAATTTAATTATTTGTACATTTTTGTAATTAAAACTTGTATATACTTCTAAATATCTGTGTTACTTTATCCCTGACGTCATAGATTGCTCTGATCGGTAGTTTTCCGTGGTTTCTTTCATCAAAACCCGGCGAATACCGGAGCAGTACCATAACAAATGGGTCACGGACCACGCGCAATCCGTCCTTCCCCTTCCTTCACCTATCCTCATCCCTTACACACACAGAAACATACACACACACACACTTACATTAACATGCACTATACCACCACACATGTCGGGAAACCGGTCGGGAGCTTGGAGCTTGCCCGGCTGTGGCGGTGCCCCGCTGGTGGGAGGTACCTGTTGTACCTCTTCGCTGGAGGGAGATATGTGGATGGGAAAAATCCCGCTAGCCAACGGTAGGTCGGCGCCGGATCCCACCATCCAGCGAGAGAAGATCACCACCACCTCCCGCGATAAAATATGTACTACACTTACGGGATTAATGCTCTTATAAATTGACGTTCCCGGAATCACTCATGAACCAACCAACCAACCAACCAATCGACCGTCTTACCGACGAGCGAGATCCAACCGGCGAGGTCCAGCGGTCGTTTTCGCTGCATTGTTTGTGGAGGCGCCGCTCTCCAGAGCCCGGGCTCGCGTGGCACGTTTAATTTAATATCCCCTCTCGGCGAGCGGCGGCACAGCACCGCCTGTGGTTACCCGTAACGAGTTAACATGATGCGGCTTCGGTGATTAGTCCGCTGCTATACTTACCTCTCATTAATGTCCGTGCGACTCGAACCCGGAAGCAGCGCGTTGAAGACACCTTACACCGCGCTGGCGGTAGAAGTGGGGCTGGAACGGAGGTTGAGTGGGTGTGGGATGCAATTGAAATAACGGCCATGATGTGACAAGGGACGCCAATGATACCTATGAGTGAACATTCCTCAATCCTACACCGTTGTTAATAATAATAATGTCAAAGCTAGGTGACCTTTAAAAGTAAATATTTACTCGATTACATGGGTACGTTCAAGGAAATAGACCTGGAGTGGTAGCTCAGTACATCA
Source organism: Teleogryllus occipitalis (assembly GCA_011170035.1). Classification (NCBI taxonomy): domain Eukaryota; kingdom Metazoa; phylum Arthropoda; class Insecta; order Orthoptera; family Gryllidae; genus Teleogryllus; species Teleogryllus occipitalis. The sequence goes on along the minus strand of BLKR01000630.1, from coordinate 71,966 downwards.
ACTGATGTCACAGCAGCGCCTCTGACCGGGAGGTCCTAGGGTTACACTCCCCACGGCGGCAGAATTTTCGACACTAGCTTTTCAACTAGGTCGAATTCAGTCGCTCTCTGGAGGAGACTTCTAGCGGCCGGCTGCTCTGATCGGTAGTTTTCCGTGGTTTCTCCGAACAACACCAGGCGAATGCCGGAGCAGTACCCTACCAAACGGGTCACAGACAGCGCGCGATCTGTCCTTCTTCCTTGTCTTATCCTCTCCCCTTACACACACACTTATACAAACATGCACTACACTACCACATATTCCGGAAGACCGGTCGGGAGCTTAGAGCTTGTCCCGGCTGAGGCGGTGCCCCGCTGGTGGGAGAGTCCTGTTTAGGGGGAAACCCCGCTAGCCGACTGTAGGTCGGCGCCGGATCTCGCCATCCAGCGAGGGAAGATCACCGCCATCTCCCGAGAAAAAAACATGCACTATACTAACGGGACTAATGACCAAAGCAGTTGACGGTCCCGGAAACAAAAAAAATCAATCAATCAATTCAAGGAAATCAATCAAATACCTAGGCGTCTTTTTGGATACTCGTCTTTCATGGAAACCTCATATTATACATAGACTGAATAAAACTTATGGAAACCTTCTCAAATTGTTTCCCATTAATAATACAAAATCATCTCTAAAAATTGAGAATTCTCTGTATTTTTACAAATCGGTTCAAAGATATTCAATAACTTACGCAGCCCTTATCTGGGGAGGTGCCGCTTCTTCCGATATGAAATCCATACAAAACTTCCAGAATAAAATCCTTCGTACAATTACCAATGTCCCATGGTATATAACCAATAAACAATTCTATAGGGAACGAGACATAGAACCAACTATAAATTACATTTCCTTACTATCACCAAATTCTTTTGAAACCTCCAAACTGCCCCTTGCACCAGCCATTTTAACCTCGAAGAAACCAGCATTGATCCTACAAGAATTAAATTCCGTCTCCGAAAAGATCTATTCCGTCCTTCATAACCTAGAGAAATTATTATCTCGCCTTTCACTCCCTATCTTGCTTTTTCGTCACAAAATTAACAACAATCATCACAATAGTACACATTGGGGATGTCCTCGATCAAAACTAGGGTTATGATAGTGTGCAAATTTACATTTACTCGTAACTTCGAGCCACTATCGATTATAGTACATACTTAAAACTAATACTCGCCTGTAAAGTGGTAATCCCACTGATATGGTTAAATACTTTTTTTTAAAAAAAAGCTCAGCAACAATGAAGGCTGCCATAATGTAATTGTTGAGGCGAAAAGGTTTCAAGTATCGGTGGCTACAACACTGTTCCATTCTAGAACAACAGTACGGAATTGGCCTTCCGAATAGTGCCAAGACCAATAAAGATATTGAGATGGCTTTCGGTGATATTTATGGTGCTGCTAATGATAGTAGCTGTGATGGTACAAGTGGAGGTGGCTGGTTTAGAATGCTATCACGGACGTGGCTGCCAGATGTGCAGTCGAGCTGTGTGGGAGGCGCAATGAATTTCGTTTTATTACTTCTTCAATCTTGAACTCGTGAGCGAATGCACCATAAAGATAGATTTGAGTGTCCATCAAACTACTTGGATTGCATAATATATTTCTCCGTCTACGAATTGTACCAACGGATGTCATCGAAGGCCGTTAAGGTTACATCACACATTACATTGCTGAGAAACTTGTCTTACTCGTAACGAGGTCGTTTTCGGCAAAATTTGACGATCATTTAAAACGCTTTGAAAATGTTGATGATGCGAGAATATGTCTCAATGGATCACCTTATCACATTAAATGATGTTGAATTCAATTCTTCTCTACAGTGATTTGGCAACAAATGTGTTTATTTATGACCCAAAAATGATGGTACAATAAATATTCCGAGCGTGTGTGTTTACAGAAGAATTGAGCTGGAGATTTTTAATTTAAAGGAATATTCAAAAACTTCAGCCTTAAATTTGTTTGCCCCTCTTTGTAGAGGTCATAAATTTAAAATTAAAGGAGGGACAAAAACAGATGGTTGAAATTACAGGAAGGAGTAGATTTTAATTAAATTAATTCAGTTATTGTAGTTTGCTCTTTATTACACGGAACACTAAACACCATTACACAGAATCTGTAACACATCTTAGCCCGAATCAAGCGAACACAACATTCTCCACTACTACGAGTGAAAGTCGTTTCATGTTGCATCAACACAAAAATTGTTTATAATAATTTTATCTACAATTTATAGATTCAGAATGTACAATTAAAATTTAATAATGTGGTATTACGCATAGGAGGGAAAAATAAGTAAAAATGGCAAAATCTGGACTCTTCAGGTTTTCATCGAAGGTACAATTCTAGTACTCGGTTACCGAAAATAGATAATTAAAGAAAGAGTAATTAGAAACGGAGACGAAAACTTCTCCTTTCCTGACGTCTTCTCATGGAACGGCTTAAGACAGTGCTCCTCGCTCCAATTTAAAATGTCGAGAACATTGCGTGACGATTGGACGGTGTAGTGTACATTTACCTCCCCCTCCAGCGCAGAGTTATCGACCTTTCTTGCTTCGAAAGCGGAGCAGAGCAAAGAGAAGAAAAGTCGGAAGAGGAAAGCATAGGACCCAGACGGACGACACTCCTAATAATTATCGTAATGGGAGATGTACGAGTTATTTTGTGCGTTTAAATACAAGCAAATAAAGTCGCGTGCAAATAGCATGCGACTTGAAAGGTCGTAATTTCGTGATCGGCTTGATAATTGCAGTGTTTAAGTCGAGGGTGGGGAAGTGATCAGAAAAAGTAGATCTTAATAGTTTAATGCACTTCTCTCAGTGGTGGTCTCGCGTGTTCTTGCCTGCACTTCCGCAGTGTATCGGTTCTATTAAAGTAAAATTAGGCAATTATTTTATTTGACTTTAAAGTTCACTATTAATACTAATCGCTTGAGAAGAGATATTGCTGTTTCGTGATAGGTAAGCCATGTGATCCGGAAATACCATCACGAACATACAATGCAACGAACTTTCATATTATGACAACACTTCACATAAAATTTTATTTGCAATTCCCGAAGATTTTTCATTTTTGAACTAGGCATGTAATATACATTCAAATACAAATATTTCAGAATGTATTATTGTTTATAGATTTTACTCCAACGTTTGGCCGGAACTGGTTTCGTTTAGACGTTTTCTATCTTGTGGTTGGTTGATGTCTTAGTATAGGTTACATTTTCCTCTATAATACCATTAAGTTTATTCACTGATAAGAATGCAAGAATCTGCTTTTATTTGTATTAATACATACGAATAATAGAACATAATTTTCTCATCTCAAAACCAATAGTACAAAAATAGTCTTCCAAGTTCAGATGAAACATTTATTCATCTTAACGAAAATGCCCGCTCTAATAGAAGTCAACAAGATGAAGTTTAGGTTTTCAAAAATATTTAACCTGCATAATGGTGACTATTCATGGGTTTCAGCCTTCAGTTTGAAAAGACACTCGTAGGTTTTCCGAACAGTTCAGATGTCACATGAAGCTCCTGTAGACATACGTTTGGCGGGCAGTCTTGTCTTCCCTTGGTATGGGAGGAAGGTAGTTTTACGCCCTTTGTCGTCCTTTAGGCTCCAGGGACCATGTTCTCGAAACTAACGAGTCTAGTGACGAATAAAGCAGCCAAGTGAAAGGTCGACATTTAAGACCTCGTCGACACACCTCTCTCTAACGCTTCTTTTCCCCATCGCCCTCACAACCATCTCCACTTCCAATGTCTCCGCCGCCATTGTAAACTACGAAGGTTTCCATTCCCCTACATCCGTGCACAGTCTTTCTCTCTCCATGGCCAGCGCCATTTGTACTAAACCCCGCCCACCCCCTCTTTACCTTGAGAACCCCCCTGCTCGCCATTACCTTCATGACCATATTGCTCTACTACCTTACTATCTTCCTACGATTTACCCTACCATCAGTCATCTTCCTAAATCTTCTAAATTTGATTGATTGATTTTCCGGGCACGATAACTGCTATATATTTATTAGTCCCGTTTGTGTAGTGAATGTTTCTTATGCCTCGAGGTGGCCGTGTTCCTCCGCCACTGGATGTTGAGATCCTGTACCGACCTACAAGCAGGTTTTCCGGATGATTTCCGATAGGTATCTCCTCCAGCGTGATGATACAACTCAGACAGGACAAGCTTTAAGCTCTCGACTGGTCTCCCGACATATGTGGCAGTGTAGTGAATGTGTCTGTAAGCAAAGGGAGAGGATAATAAAAGGAAGATAATATAAGAAAGAAGGAAAGATTGCGTGCAATCTGTGGCGCATTTGACCGTGGCAACCACTATTTCCCTCCTCTAACCATCCGCCTACCCAACCATCTTCACTCCAGCATCTCCCTTACTTCACTACGGCCCTACTCCTTCATCTCCCTACTCCTTCATCTCATCTCCCTACTCCATCATCTCATCTCCCTACTCCATCATCTCATCTCCCTACTCCACCATCTCATCTCCCTACTCCATCTCATCTCCCTACTCCATCATCTCATCTCCCTACTCCACCATCTCTCCGCCCCCACTTTTTCCCTATCTCCACCACATTGCCCCCGGACCATTACTCTCCTCACCATCTGACTACCCCACGCCATCTCCCTTCTCCACCTTTATTCCAGTAACTCCCTATCTCCACCGTCTCCCTACCTCCACACTCTCCCAACCTCCACCGTCTCCCTACCTGCAAAATCTTCCTATCTCCATTTCCCAACTTCTTCCGTCTCCATCCTCCTTCCGTCAGCTCCGCCGTCTCCCTACCTCCACCGTCTCCCTACCTACCACAACCACCTCTATCACCACTACCACTATCACCACTACCACTACCACCTCTATCACCATTACCACCTCCATCAGCAATAGCAGCTGCACCACCACCGCCACCACAACCGCCATCACCACTATCGCCACCGCCACCGCCAACGCGCCCACCACCATTAGCACCATCACCATCCGATGTGTCTTTGCCGCAAGCGCCGCCACGTCCCCTGAATGGTCGCCGCCACCTGCGCCGCCGCCGCCGCCCTTGGAGGAGCCGTGCGTGCCGTGCCGCGTCATGTTGTTTTATAGGCGGGGAAACACGTTGCCGCCGCCGCCGCACGTGTCCCTTAATCAATGTGAGATCTCCCGGTAGCGTCTACAAACCCCGCCCCCGCCCCCACACTCGGCCTCTCGTCCTCACTCCACCGCTCCCACGTCCATCGCGGCTGCTCGCGCCTTCGTTCAGCTGGCGCTCCTCTCCGTTTCTTCGCCGCCAGCGCTCCTGCTGCTACAGTAAAGGCTCCCGCCGACCGACACGGAAGAACCGCCGCCTTCGCGGATTGTTCGCAGCGGAAGTTTCGCGTCACGTGTTGCCTTAAGGCTCCCACAGACCGACACGGAAGAACCATCGCCGACGCGGATTGTCCGCAGCGGAAGTTTCGTGTCACGTGTTGCCTTAAGGCTCCCACAGACAGACACGGAAGAACCGCCGCCTTCGCGGATTGTCCACAACAGAAATTGCGCGTCACGTGTTGCCTTATGAGCACGTTCAGACCTGCGCGGCAGGCGAGCGTTGCGGCTACGGGTTGGCAGCGTTTAATCGGCGGTAAAATTTGTAACACAGTCAGACGCGTTTCTTCCGCTGCAGCTCGAGTTTCGGGGAAGTCCGCCCGTGTTCGGGAATCTTCGATCCTCTCTGGGTCGAGCGACCTTGCCAATCGTCACCAAACGCTGACTTGAAATTGACGCTCCGGTGTGAACGGTCCCGCGAATTCCCGCGGCCGCGTCTGGCTCTGAACTTTCCGCGCCGCACCCGCTGCGGATCTACCGCGCCGGTTTGTTGGAACCTTTTCGGTGACGACCGTTGGGAGTCGTAATGTGCTGATATTACATGAAACTCTTGTCGCAATTACTTGTTTTCTTGCGTTCTTTTTTTATTTTGTTAAATGTCGCTTCCGTCTGTTTTTGTGGCTGGTAATGTTTGGTTGTGGCATGGATTCAAAAAATGCCTTATGTCGTAAATATATTTTTTCATTAATATGTTTTTATAACTTTCGTACGTGCAATAGTCATTAGTTGCCTATTAATTACATTTTCCATGGACATTATTTGACATAAATTTCTACTTAATCATCTTCATTTTATTTCTAATCTACAGAAGTTAAAACTTTCTCCTTGTAATTTTGTGATCACTTGAATTATGTCATACCCCGATTCTGAATCCTTCTTTGATACGTATTCTGTGGTGATCATTTCTCATGATTATGTTCATCCTTTAAATTACCTTCTCTTTGCTGAAGCTTTTCTCTCATTTATAGCGGTTGTTTCTCATCAGGATGCGTCGTTTGACTCATCCAATACACTCGGCTCATGTGCTTCGTAAAATGGCTCCTGTTTGATAACCCCTAATCATGATATCACAAACTCCTCGAATCGTGATGGTTTTGGTCTTCGTTTGTTCCTTCTACTTCCGGAAACTGAATTCCACAACTTTTAATGATAACACTTGTTGGCCTGTCTCTGGATAATTTGTACTACACAACTTTTCTGAGAATAGTGCTAGTTTCTACCTCAATTATTTTTAATAAAATAACTACGAGTAACATACTTCCTTGGTACTCTTCGGAATACGTGCATTTTTTGGCCTATCCCTTCGTCCTTTTAAATTTACATCTTTTCACTTTTACTCTTTGTGGTCTGTCTGCCTGCCTCTCCCTCCCCTTTGTATTCCTCTTCCCTCTCTTCATTATATTTTTTCGATGGCCTCCTCGCACTATTCTCTCGCCTCCTCCTTTCCTCTTTCCGTTCCAAGAAACTCCTGCCGGCGCCGCACGGGAGGATAATAACAATAACACTAAAAAGAAAACCGATCCCCGCACAGCACCGCACCGCGCCGCGGGCGAAACGGCCGTGTTCCAAAAGCCCTGTAACATCCTTTTTTATATCGACTTTCATGGCTTCATTTCGGCGCGTTATCGAGAATCGAAGTTGATCGATCACGGCGGCCGGTGCGCTGACAGGCGCGATGCGCGATACCCGCCTCTCTGGGGGAACTGGTTTGCGATGCGGGGGGGGGGGGGCGACACGGCCGGGCAAAAAGCGCCCCAGGCCAATGGAGCCGTCTCCAGGTGGTGGCGCCAGCGTCGTTTATGTGCGGCGCCGCCCGCTCCCACTTTCCTCTCCTCCTCCTCCTCTTATCTTTTGCTCTTCCTCATCCTACCGTTTCACATTCCCCCCTACTTCATTATCCTCTTCCTCGTTCTCTCCTTGGTTATTGTCTTCTTCATTGCCCTATTCCTCATTCTCGTCTTCCTCATTCTCGTCTTCCTCATTCTCGTCTTGCTCATTCTCGTCTTGCTCATTCTCGTCTTGCTCATTCTCGTCTTGCTCATTCTCGTCTTGCTCGTTCTCGTCTTGCTCGTTCTCGTCTTGCTCATTCTCGTCTTGCTCATTCTCGTCTTGCTCATTCTCGTCTTGCTCATTCTCGTCTTGCTCATTCTCGTCTTGCTCATTCTCGTCTTGCTCATTCTCGTCTTGCTCATTCTCGTCTTGCTCATTCTCGTCTTGCTCATTCTCGTCTTGCTCATTCTCGTCTTGCTCCTTCTCGTCTTGCTCATTCTCGTCTTGCTCATTCTCGTCTTGCTCATTCTCGTCTTGCTCATTCTCGTCTTGCTCATTCTCGTCTTGCTCATTCTCGTCTTGCTCATTCTCGTCTTGCTCATTCTTCTCTTGCTCATTCTCCTCTTGCTCATTCTTTCCTTCGTTATTATTACTTTCCTCATTGTTTTCTTAATCATCTTTCTTTTCCTCATTGTTTTCATCATCGTTCTTGTCCTTAATGTTTTCATCATCTTTCTTTTCCTCATTCTCCTCTTGCTCACCCTCCACATCACCATCTGCTATCCACATCACTATCCTCCTATTCATCATCATCATCATCATCATCATCATCCTTCTCATTTTTTTTCTCACTTTGTTATTCTGATCTTTTCGTCTGCTTAATCTCTTTCTTACCCTTTCCCTATCTTCTTCTTTCTTCTATTCCTTCTTATTCCCTTTCCTCTCCTCCTGATCCTCATCAATATTCTCAGTCTCCTCCTCCTCCTCCTCCTCCTCCTCCTCCTCCCCTTCATACTCCTACTTTTCCCTTCCCCTCATTACCTTCCTTCTCCGTAGTTGGTGTTTCTCTTCTTCCCATCCTCCTCTTCTGCTTCCTTCTCATCTTCCTCTTCCTTCGCCTCCTCATCTTCCTTCTCCTTGTATTTTCTTTCTTCTTCTTCTCTTTCTTTCCTTTTCTTCACAATCTTTTCCGTGATTTTAAATATCTGAATAAGTTCGCGATCAAGTATTAGATAAATCATATTAGGCGTTGCCGTTCGGTTTTGAATTGGTGATTAAAGATTGAGATGTTATTATGGAAATCATGAATTTTTCCTTTAGTTCACACTACATTCTCAAAGTGATATGAAGCAGCAATTTATGTGTGATGCAAAGTCGCAACCTTAGGTCAAAATAGTTGGCTCTGCAGGTCTCTGTAGCCCTTGATTCGCACAATCTGTTTATTAAATAAAATATACTAGTTTGTTAAGAACTGTAATTCAGTAAAGTTTTAGCATTTACGTAATACAGTTTGAATGTGCGATAATTGAAGTGTGTGTTTGTGCGTGTGTGTTGGCACTCTCGGTGCATTTTTGAAGGTTACGGGAAAGTTGTTGTTGCGATGTTTTGTTAGGGGCTGGACATTGTAAGACGACAGAAAAGGGTATAGGGGTGCAACAAATGAAACAATGACTTTGACTAGAATTACATGTTTATAAAGTATGAGTGCAGTTAAATATGCATTCGTTCCCTTCCTGGAGACTTTCTTATAATTCCTTTTCTATGTCTCTTTTTGTTGTTGTTGTTGTTGTTGTTGTTGTTGTTGTTGTTGTTGTTGTTGTTGTTGTTGGTGTGTGTGTGTGTGTGTGTGTGTGTGTGTGTGTGTGTGTGTGTGTGTGTACGTGTTAATTTTTCCTATGTTGAAGATAAAATAATATTGTAGAAATAAGAAATATGAATATTTTTGCGAAATAATTTTCCAGTGTTTATTGCAGAAGCAGCAACCAAAAGCTGTTTCTCAAGAAAATGTGGTATCAGATTTATAGAATTAGTTAGTAAATAGTATTAAAATAACTTAGATCGGACTAGCACTGCAAGGCGGACATCCATTCACGATGTGTCGGGACTAATGTGGGAGATGTAGTACTTCAGCTGGAAGACATATTTCTTGTCTACCTCACCAAATCAGATGATCATATCTTTCATACATATGTTTGCTTATCAATGTATTATACCAAACATTCATCAAGTGACTGATAAATTTCTTTATCATTGTAAATTAGAATCTATTATACAGGGATTGAAATATTATCACCTTGTTCATCATGTTATAAATCTGAATCTGTGTGTTGATATATTCTTCCTTTTCACTAGAACGTATCAAGACAGTGCGTGATAAGTATCAGTTGGTAGTACGTTGTGTTAAAAGATTGCTGTCAGTGAATCTGTATCACTAATTGACCGTAGACATCAAATGTATTTAAAAGAATTATAGTAAATTTTGTTATTAGGTTAAGGTCAAAGTGCAAAAATTCAAACGATTAAATCATTAGTGAAATGGGAATCCATCTTAAAATTGATATTGTATTTTATTGATAAAGAAGAATGCCCAAATTAAGTTTTAGGAATGTTAACGATGTAATAAAAAATTCTAATATTTTCTTAAACATTCCAGAGTTCTGTTTTTAAATCAAATATCTTAATCCAGCTGCCTAGGAGAGTTAGAAAGAAACGGAATATGACAAAGAAAAAAACTCATATTCAATGTCTGACACACCCCTTAACCACCCTAAAATGACTTAGCTACCACGAATTTAAAATAACGAAGATGCATTTTAAAACCCCACGGGCAAGTTTTAGACTCAAATGGGCTCGGTCATATTCCCATTATATCTTCAAGTCCTTAAATAAATTTATTACAACATCTGATCCGTGCTCTCGAATAGCAGTCATCGCATTAAAGAGGCATAAACAGTTCTAAAGTATTGAGATACTTTTCGATACGAATAACGCTCAACTGTAAAATATACATCTTTATGCCTAAACTAAACAAATTTATACAAACCCAAATGAAGAAGCGCCTACATCAGATCCCATGTTCTATATGTTCCGGTGTATCACGGGCCGCCTTTTTTTTTCTCTACTCCGTCCCAACACTGTTGTTTGTGTTTGGAAGCCTTGTTCATGCATGAATGAATAATGCGGTTTTATCTGAGCACATCGTCACGGCGGTTCCGGCCTAATGCGTTCTTAGACGCTGCTCACGTAGCCTAGCGTATAGTATTAATAAGGCTGAGCAGCACTTGTACTGTGTGCAAGCGTTCCGAATCGATGTTGAATTATTTATGGCGCTTCTCTGACGCTCTGATGGTTGCCGCCGCCAGCACCTCGTTCCCCCCCCCCCCGTCAACAGCCGAAGTCGTCGGCCCATCAACAGCCGAAGTGTGCGCCGCGCCAAACGCGCCTTCATTGCTGTTTATGGAGGGCGCGCAGGGTCCACGGTGACAAATGACGATCGCGTCACGGAGCTTCAAAATCTGGCCAGAGGGGCCAAAGGGTCCGTGGGGCCATGGGCGGCAACGGCCCAATCAACGCTTGGCTCCCGGGCGCTCGTTGTGCGGAGACCCGTTGGTGATGGTGCTGTAACTAAGATTTAGTTTAAGGAAGACGCCAAGTGTCTGCGAACTTGGAGACGGTCTTCAATATCTTAGACTATGTCGGGTTTTGTTAATTAGCCACGTACATATTTGATTACTTCGACAGATTCGTGGATTCCAATAGAGGAAGTTGTCTGAAACTTTTCTGAATGTCTTCTCGTTACACATTCAGCAATCTGAATAAGATATACAGTTGATTTAATTTCTTTGAACAATACATGTCCAAAGAAAGTTATTCGCTCAGAATTTTTAATTTTACACCATGAAGAGTTACTCCACAGTGTTGCTGTGCAGCTGGACATGCCTTAGGTTCTAACATTGCCGAAGATATTTCGCCACATTTGATTTGAACTACATATGTTTCCTGAGAAGTCCAATGGAAGATTGTGGTCAGTCAGCAGTAATCACGGAATAATTGGATGAAACGAGAATGTTTGGAGCGAAATGAAGTATGTGGTAGTCGCTAAAATGGTGAATGCATTAAGAAACGTAAATCCGCATTTCCCGATGTATTCCTATCGTACTCAACTTCATTGTATGAATCGTTAAGAAAGTAATATGTCACTGAATATCAGCCAAAAAATAGTATAAAACTGGCGTCTAATCATAAGTTATACTATGACAGTCTCAAACAAGATTTCGAATTACCATGGAAGCAAATATTGAGCTGGATTCTTAAGTACTTATACGCATTTCAGTAAATGAAGTTAAAGGTAAATGTTTTGAATAGAAAAAAACAACTGGATTTTGATATGATTGATCTTTTCCTCTTTCCCTGCCTGGTTATTCGTGAGAGTTCGAAGTTATGGAGAATGTGAAAGACTTAAATTCATTTCGAATGATCCTGTAATAGACCAGTTTCATATTTCATAACACTTCTGCATCTTGCCTTAATGTGTGCGTTACTCGAATTTTACAAATGTTACCGATGCATGTAAAAAAGCTTGATTTAAAAAATGATTTTTTAAAATACTTTTTTGCTTCTTTGTGGACAGTATTGAATATTTTACATGGGGCTAATTTATTTTGTTCAACATTCTCGTTTCATTTCAAACGTGATTTTATTATCTGCTACCTCTGCAGAAACCAGTATATCGAAATCTTCCTTGATGTCATAAATATAGTCCTGATACTCAAATGAAACCATTCTTGTCGTATTAGGTGAATTATTTTCGACACACAAGGTTTTCAAAATTATCAGCCATTTTCAATGTCTCATTAATTTTTCAATATACAAATCTGTAGTGTTAGTTCGCTCAGAGAAGCCGTGCCAAAATAAGCAGATTTTATAACCACTTCATGCTCCACAACAAATCGTGGAGTTGGGATAGTAAAGTATTCCATATCGGTTAGCAATTTACTTAGAAGAAATATGGGAAATAAATTTTAATTGAATATTTCAATCTTTAATTAATTACTTTGCTCAATCAGAATTCTTAAGTCATTGGTAACATTCTCATTAAGTTTTCATGTTACCACTTATTCACTGTTACTTAAATTCTGCGGCCTTCACTAACATGTAGCCCCAATATTATTTATTGTGACATGTTGTAGATATAGTGGGTGACCGGTTTCGCGTCTTGGGTATCTATTTATGCTCTGACCCAACTTTCTGTTCCTTTCTTTTATAAAGGTTGTAATACCGCTACAAGTAAATGGTCTTCTTTTGTGTTTGAATGTTTTGTTTTGCAGCAATCGATACGCATCTCGGTTCTGACAAAACCCTTTCATAATATCATAAATTCGCGTTCAGGCATGTGCTTTTGTCAAGAAACAAGGGCCATATAATAATGAAACCTTTGCATAAGCTTGAGTTAAGAATTCAACTGATCACTTTTCTTATAATACTGTTAATGATTATGAGAAACTCCGAAGCCAAAATATTCACAGTCAATTTCACAGAAAAATAACACGACACAACTCTATTATAGAATTGTAATTCCACAAGATAAATTAAGATACATTAATGTATAATAATTATTGATTTCATTAACAAACCTAATCAAAACACCTGTATTGTGTGATTAAGCAATGGCCATAGGTATGCTAATTTTAGTAATTCGAGCTGATCGAAAAGATGAGAAGTAGGCCAAACGTTAGTTATATAGTCGCATATGATTGATTCAATGATGTTTTAATTATATTGAGGTTATTTCATTACCTTAGTCGAAAAAGATGAGTGTCCTTTGATAAGTTTTTTTTAGGGAATTGCGGTTCAAAAACTACAAAGTGGAAAATTTACGGGAGTATAACTGAAATCACCTCTTCCCCGTTTATCAAGGTCTATTTACGAAAAACATCGAAACAATGGGATGAGTCGGACAAGATTCTGAGGAGACATTCAAGACACTACACGAGCACCGTGTTAAATTAAGAGAAAAATATTTTATTTCATAGAATTAAACCTTCAGTATCAGAATTTCGATTGATATTTTTCATATACAGTATATACATACATACAGAATTACTAGACTGACCTTAATTTTCTCGTGATACTTAGCGACACATAGTCGATGCAAAGAACAATTCTCGCGCAAAGTTTGGGTTCTAAAGTCAGGACGAGTTCTTTCTCTCTTTGCTTGACCAACGATGGGCCATTTCTTTTCCCTGCCTTCTTCGTTCTTCGCGCATGATCGTTTTCGCCGTACCTCGGTGACTCCGTGACATAACCATCTAACGCAGCCTTCTCCGCCGCCACTACTTACGCCGATACTATCAATGTCGCCATCGCCATCACCGCCGCCTTCACCACTTACGCTACCGACAACGCCGCCGATATCACCACCACCACCACCACCATCATCATCACCCACGCTGTCCCCACAACATGCGCCGCTTCCGCCTCCCCCGCCGCCGCCGCCGCCGCCGCCGCCCCCCCCTACCACCACGACAACCTCGCCGACGCCACTGCCACCACCAACGACGCTACCTCCACTACCACCACCTCTACCACCACCACCTCTACCACCACCACCTCTACCTCCACCACCACCACCACAGCCTCGCCGAGGCCGCTGCCACAACCGACGACGCTACCGTCACCACCACCTCCACCACTACCACCACCACCACCACCACCACCACCACCACCACCACCAATTCCACAGCCATCACAAACTCCGCCCTCATCGCCGACTAAACCACTGCCGCCACCGCCTCCACCGCCCTCTCCGCCTGCGCCGCCGCCGTCGCGGTCACCGCGGCCGGAATCCCAGGCAATAGATCAACTATCGCCATATTTCCTAATCAGCGTTGATTGGTGGACGGAGCGGCGCATTCCGCGGCGCGAGCGCACGCGCGAGCGGGGCGGCCGGCGTCGCGGCGCCCCCCCCCTGCCCCACGCCCCGCCCCACGCCGACGCCACCGGGTCGCATTCTTGCTTGCGCTCGCCCCGTCCCGCGGCCGCCTGTCTCCGCGACCTCTACCGCCCGGAGCGCGGTTTTGGGGGCTGCTGAAGGGTTTCAGTCGCCCGGCGAGTGATTCTCATGCCGTGGAGTTGGGAAACACCTTCTTTGTCAGTATTTTATTTGATTGACCTATTGCTATTTTTTAAGTCGCTACGCAAATACCACCTCTGTAGACCATGATGCTGTTTCAGAGGCTGAAGGGTTCGAGTGGACGGTGGTTTATGCCCTGGAGATTGGGAACAATCTTCTTTGTCTATTTATTTATAACTTGATTGGAGAATAGCTATTTTGAAGGGAGTTAAGCAAATATTATGCTACCCGGGACGCAGTTTTGGAGGCTGCTGAAGGGTTTCAGTTAGCCATCGGGTGATTCTCATGCCATGCAGTTGGGAACCACCTTCTTTGTCAGTATTTTATTTGATTGGTGTATTGTTATTTTAAGATATATGTTGCTAAGCAAATAGATCTACCGCCCGGTGCGCGGATTTAGGGTCTGCTAAAAATGTCCAGTTGCCCATTCGCTGATTCTCATGTCATGGAGTTAGGGAACTATCGTTATTGTATTTTTTTTATTGGTCTATTGCTATTTTTAAGTCAGCTACGCAAATACGACCTCTGTAGCACGAGGCGCTGTGTCGGGGGCTGTTAAATGATTTCAGTTGACCATCGGGTAATTGTAATGCCTTGGAGTTGGGAACTACCTTCTTTGTATTTTACTTAATTGAAGTATTGCTATTACGACCTACGTGCCCGTAATTTAAGAGTACCCTAGAATTGGGGAAACAACAGCCAAGAGGCTGTATGGTAAGGAGTCCTAACGTCCTGAAACCCTAAGGATGCGGTTCCTTGGAATACATTGAACAAAGAGTATTAAAAAATGTTATTTTTAAGTCAGCTAAGCAAATACGATCTCTGTAGCCGGGGACGCTATTTCGCGAGTTTGAGATTCCCATCGAACGATGGGTCATGCCGTGGAGTTCGGAAACAACTTTCTTCGTGGATGTTTTACTTAATTGGAGAGTAGCTATTTTAAGGTAGGTAAGTTTAAGTTAAGGTAAGTAAGGTTTAAGGTAAGAAAGCTCTGCACCAGGAGAGACGGTTCAGAGCATCAACTGATGTCACTGCAGTGCCTTTGACCAAGAGGTCCTAGGTTCGAGTCCCGACGATGGCAGGATGTTTGACACTAGCTTATCAGTTAGGCCGATTTCAGTCGTTGTCCGAGGGAGAATTCTAGCTGCCGGCTGCTCTGATCGGTATTTTTCCGTGGTTTCTCTTACCAACACCAGACAAATGCCGGAGCAGTACCCTAACAAACGGGCCACGGACCGTGCGCGATCTTTCCTTCCTCTTCCTTGTTCTATCACACCCTCCACACACAAACACACATACACTCTTACACTAACATGCACTACATTACCACACATGCCGGGAGACCGGTTAGGGACTTGGAGCTTCCCTGCTAGTTCGGTGCCCCGGTGGATGATACTGAATTGGGGAAAACACTGCTAGTCGACAGTAGGACGGCGCCGGATCTCGCCATCCATTGAGGGAAGATCACCGCCACCTCCTGAAAAGCATGCACTACACTTACGGGACTAATGACTTCAGTAGTTGACGCGCCCGGAATCAGTAATCAATCAGTCAATCGAGTTTTCGTGCTTTTTTCATAATTTGCGATGTGAGGATATTACAATTGGAATATTGAAATTCTTATCAGTAATGTCGGCTTTTCGATTGTTCCGTAACCAATCATGAGATCTCCAACAAGAGTCTGTGAAACGACGGTCAGATGCTTTGCGACGAGTTAGTTTTCAAGGAAAGGCAAGATAAAAGTGAAGTGTATTGCAGATATAACATGAAACTCAAAGTTTTCTATTTCAAGGAAAGGTGTGTTAAACATATTCGTTCTTAGATTTTTTTAGGTCTTAGTACAGGGTTGTCCAACTGTGGGCCTGCGGGTCCCGTTCAGCTCTCGGTGCCATTAATTGTGGCCCGCGAAAGGTTATTAGTCAGAAGTGAATGTTCCTTTCATCCATGTCGAGACATTGTGCTCCTAGCGTACGCGCCCTGACGGGATCAACACCCCATTTAATGTAAAAATGAGTTAAGTTTTAAGAAATGTTTGTCTAGTAAATTCAGAAATACGAAATCATCCCCGAGTATTTCACTGCGTTATGTATGGTACGGCCAGACATCACGCAAGGTTCCATCCCACCACCCTCCCCCGATGCAGAGCAGCCGGACAAAGTGCCGACCACAACGATACAGAGAAGTCAGGTGGGAAGAAACGAAAGTAATGGCAAGCAACCATATTAAAGGATATAGTTTCGGTCCTTGATGCCTTGCAAGTTAGACATCCTTGACTTATGAATGAATGAATGCCTTATTTTACGTGGCGAGACTCAGGCCATGAAGTCTGACCACGCAAATTTCGTTACACTCCTTTCACCTACTCGGGATGAAAGAAGGTATTACTTGGTCGACGAAACAGGCAATTTCAATTTAGCTCAGAGGCTTCATTTAGGCTTGAGGATCTTTTTACATGCAGTAAATGCCGGCTTTACTTCCCCTCCGAAGGAAGGCGTACGAAGGATTTTTAAAAAATTCACGGCTTCGAAACCGCGAACTTGGGTATAACAGCCCGATACGCTAATCGTTACACCATCGCCGCCGCCTAATTTAGTAAATGTCTTATTCATTCCAGTTAAACGATTTCGTCGTTAGAGTAGAAAGTGAATAATTACAAATTATTTGTATGAGAACAAATAATGAGATGGTATTCTTGAACTTAGGAATGTTTGTACTTTTAATTAAAAAAGATAACAAAAAGAAAAGGAATGGGACGTGTGGTAAGATGAGAATGAAACTTCTTTGACAATTAATTGTTTTTAAAGAGTGATATTGGTACTACAAATAACAATTGGTGAGTTCAACAACTTCGTTTACATAAAAATATGGCGTTTTGTGAGATTGACTATCTTGGATGGTGGACTTAATACTGAAATCTATTTGATATATTGATTTTTAAATCGAAGTGTATTGTCTCTAAAGTTATTGATTACAATAAGAATAATACCAGTTCTGTGACTGACCTTAGTGTTAAGGCGATTTTTCTATGATATTTCTATGAAGTGCGTCACTTTTAAATCCATATCGCTGAAATATATACTATCGTTTTGATGATCCAAAGAAAACTTGTAACTTCGTTGAAACCTCTTTTTCTTCATTCTCGTCTTCTTGAGAAATTTGAACACGACTTCCGTAATTATATGAAAAATAACTTTTCTTCTGCAACCCATTTTAAGGTTTCGTCAAGTTTCATTAATGTTTGCGCCTTACACTTGAGAAATATTCTTTAACTTTTTACAAACTGTCATCCGAAATTCTTTGCACAAGTTAATTTTTAATACGAACAAAGTTTGGCCTCAACGCATTACAGAATCCGTTGACAGAACAAGGTTACACAATGTCGAGCAAGAAGAGCGCGAACACTGACAAAAAGGCGACTTATATTAATGAAACACTTGTCAACTCGGAGCTAAAATGTGTTTGGAGGCCTCTATTGAAATGCGTGTTGGCCCATTCTTTAGTTGAAAGAGTGTATTTCTTAATGCTTTCAGACAACGTAACGACATGCTGGGCTATTTTGCTTCATGTCTTCCACAATGAGGCTGTGTAAGATGGAAGCCAAATCTGGAGCTCGTATCAGGGTTCTAAGAAAACGCCGTTTAGGAAGTGGACCAATGGGGCCGGGAGGTTACAGCGGTCATACGTTGATTAGCCCCAGCGACAGGCACCACGCTCGAGTAGGAACCATTCGGAAGAACACGAGCGTTGGAACTTGAAGTACTTGAAGAATATGGTGTATGCTTTCGATGACTGAAATAGACCGGTTTCGATAAGCTGGAATCGTATATTTCAGTTGTCTTTTCGTGATTTTTTTTTAAAATTACGAATCTAAATTGTATTGAAAGAATACCAACTTGGACGCCAGAAAATTTAAGATTAAATGACAAAAAAAGCAAAAGGATAGTATCAAAAACAGTTGAAGACGAAGTTCATTTTGACTGCTTAGCCTCTCCAAAATTGTTGCAAAAAAAACTTAATTCATTCACACAAACATTTGTAATGTAGGGCTATTTGGTCAAATGTACATTAAAATAACACATTTCAATAAAATATTAAATTTAATTTCACAGACTGATTATATAAGGAAATCAACGTTTCAAAAAGTTAAAATTAAACTCGTTCATCTAGATGGAAATTTAATTTTTTGTCTAACGACGTAACTGAAATAAATATTATTCGATTATTTCAAACGTAAGCCAAATATATTAATTTCTACCTACAATATAATACCTCTTTGTGCATTCATTATTGGTGCAAGTAATCACGCGAACGAATGGGCATTTGCTTGTGTAGAGGTTGGCAGAAGTGTTAAATGAAACTTCTTTCTGTCGTAATAAAATGTACAAATTCTCGTACACATCGAGATATTCAACTTTCTTCATTTGCGTAATGAATCGGGAAGCGCCGATATCTTGACCCGGCGACCTATATGTTACTGCATAGACAATCGTTTTCGAAAAGGCAGCTCGAAAGTGTCTTGCTGTAAAAGGCCATCACTGCGAATTAAAGTGGAGGATTTGGTGCAAATTGTAACGTGAAATTGTTAAAGTCTGTCGTGAAAATGTTAAAGTCTTTCAATTAAACCTAAATCATATCTTAAATGATTAGATAGTAAGCTGCACAGTTTAATTTCTATTGAGAGTTTTGACAACATCCTGACATACTTTGTTTCCTCTTCTTTAATAATTCTGGAGTGACTAACAAAAATCATGCTACAAATTTTATAACTAAAACATTGTGTTAATAAATCATACTATAATTCAACTTTTCTGCTTCGTAAATAATAAAACTGCGTACAATCCACGTTTAGATATAAAGCAAACACGAACAATTTTGCCAAAATTAAAATTGTGTCACATACATCATTCCACCGCATTGGTTTTGTCTCAAAACCTGTGCAAGAGTCGTAGTGCCCCAACAGGGGACACGTTTCAGCATGGCATTGCGTATCCAGTAATACTACATATCCAGAGGTTTTCAAACTTTTTTCGTCCACGGCTCTCTTGCTCTAAACGAAACTTCCCCGGCTTCCCTGGTAACAATAAGTTTCAAATACAAGAGTTACTATAGGCCTACTAAATATTCACCACAAATGAGAACGTTATATAATAGGTTATTGGCAAAGGACTTGTCAGGTTGAATTCATCCACAATAAATTAGTAATATAAATCATATACATTACAAACATCATGTAGCATGATACTATAAAATTCATAAATGACACAAGGATTAAAGTAAATGAAATCTAAAGATTATTTTTAATAAATCACCGCGACGCCCCAGGGAGCCGCAACTAGGGATGGCAAAAAAATCGATGTTTTGCACCATAAATATCGATATTTTGCATTCGATGTTTTCTTCAAATCGATATTTTATTGATAAAATATCGATGTTTTTATAATTTAAATAAAGGGGTTTTGGCACGTTGCAGAGTAGCAGCAATCCACAGCAATATCGTTGTTTTTGCGTCATCCTCTTTATCACGCTGCACATTTCGCCTGTGCAATCTCAAGGAATTTTAGGTGGTTTTACTTTGAAGATGTATGAATGGGAGTGACTAAAGGGTAAAGTAGGGAAACATCATGTTCGCTATTGTTAATTTTATTCTTTACATTCGATAATAATTTTTATTATCAAACTACTAACATGCTGGTAACCAAATAATAAAATATATCTCTTTTAGGTACTGTATTTAAAAATGGATAGGAAATAGCACATTTATTAGTCTATAATTAAAACGTCGATGTTTTAAACATCGTTCTTTCGTCGATGTTTTCATCGACATCGAAAACCCTTTAGCGATGTATCGAAGTATTGATGTATCGATGTTTTGGTCAAATTTGTCATCACTAGCCGCGTCGCACAGTTTGAAAACCCCTGTACATATGGATGAGTGTCTGAGGCATGCTGGAGGCAGAGGCACGCTGCGGCGCGCGTTTTGACAGCCGAGGCCCGGGCCGCGATAGCACCGCCGCTATCTTTCGGCATGGCCGACCTACTGACCCGACGAGCCACCAACGCCGACGCCGCAGCCGGCGTAGACACAGCTTGCTCCCGAGTGCAAGCACCGACATAGCTCCAGCCAGCCAAATGCCTCGCGAAACCGTACGCTTCTGACAGCTGGATCCCGTTCATCACCAACCAAAATTTAAACACTTACTAAAGACGATGTCAGTTACATAACGAACTCGGCATTACTCCTATCTCCGTCCATTTCTCCTTCCTATCCTCTCGCTTCTATCCTAAAATTCCCCAGATTCCCTCAGCCGTACATTTCAAAATCGGAATACAATTACCCTCCTTGATTATCATGTACCATCATTACAACCCTCCTTGATTATCATGTGTCCGATGTGGCTTCTCACATTTAATTCACATGTACTCAATGTGTTCATGTCTATAATTTTTCTCAGTCAATGTTAACGTAATTCAATGTGACATCACTGTATCGTACTCGGATGCTGAGGGCCTTCGGGCCAAGCAGAAATAAATGAAAAAAAAGGACGACGTAAATGTTATTCACGCAGTGTAAACAATAAAATGTAGGTCTGAATGTTAAAAATATTTGTTGGAGAGAAAAATGATAGGCTAAGGAATAGTAGAATTGCCCGAAGAAACTAAAGTACTAAGTGTATTACTTTGAACCTGGAAATTCATTAAATGCATTTAGGATGTCTTGCCCGAAGATATGATGTGATTCCATGGGGACGATGATGTGATTAAGTGTTTGCCGTGCTTTTACAAAATTCTCTAAAAAGATTTAATTGAAATAAACATTATACTGACGCTCCAAAATGGTAAAGATATGAGTCACGAAACACATTTTTTTTAAAATTTCATTTAATCATTCCATTACGACTGATTTGGTGTTCCCAAGATTTCGGCGTTTAAAAGTCCTGATGCTTGTGTGTCTGAATATTTAATGACCGCGATTCTCCGTCTTAAATCGAACTGAAAATAAGTTTTTCCTTCTCTTTCTTTCATTATGTTTCTGTTCTTTTTATCATTAAAAATTGTACTATTCAGTTTGAGTTTACAGTTCACATCATAAATATTATATTCAGTTTCAGACGTGTCATATCGTTTAAACATTTAACGGCATGTTTTTGAATGTTTATTTATGGCGCATTTAATTTCATTTTAAATAGTAATTTATTCTTTATCAAATTTTAATTCAACAGAACTGCACAGGTTTTTCTACACTGTACCCAAGAAAAAATCTTCTCTGTGGCACATACTATTCACTTGGGGCTTTCGTTCATGTGGAACCGACCTTGACACCAAATGTTCAGCGATTTTCTGCTCCAGTGACGGCGCCGATGATCCGTTGAAGAAGAGACCAAATTGCTATCGAGCGATTCGAAAGCAGCATAGTGCACGTATTGATGTATACTGTACAGCACCGTGGGTCAACACAATTCCTGTTTTTTTTACAATATCGACCGGTCTAGCTTAACAACAATAATATATCAATCTTATCAACAAATATCTTATAGTTTATTCCTTGGGATCATCGTGCTTGTCAGAAAACGATGACAGGAGGTGGCATGTAGTTTCTCTTTGAACTGCGTTAAAACTAGAAAGAAGCAATTTGTTGGAAGGAAGAAGTATATGCTTGAAAGTTACAAGTGGGTAATACATAGAAAATAAGAGGTGCAGATAATGAACAATCAAAGACAAAATAAAGAATGATTACTCTTTTGAATTTTTGTGTGTATGAGTGAAGGGGAAATAGAAAAGAGAGAACCAGACGACAAAGGAGGAAGAGTGAAATCGAAAGGAGGAGGAACGGGAGAGTGAATCTCAGAAGTGTGCACGAGAGTGTGAGAGAAGTGGAGAGAGAGAGAGAGAGAGAAGAGGAGATACAGGCGCGGGTGGAGCTGCTCCGCAGAGCGCGACAATGACGGAGTGACTCACATGCCGAATGTGGGTCGCGCTCGCAAATGGCTACGGCTCCGCAACCAAGGCTGTGGGGCGCCATCAGGGACCTTGCGAACGACGCCAAGGAGTGCCTAAATGAAGAAGTGAAGGTGAAGTTGCTATATCTTCAAATAAAAAAGAAAGGTTTAAAATTTTTTTTCTGTCTGTATTTCTTCAATATACTGTAATATTTTTGGTCTTTGATTTTTCTTTACTTTCATAGAGTATTAATCAAGATGCGGTTTAGTGTGACTTCTGTACGTGAACAATATATTATTTAGTTTATAATTGACTATTGTTTAAATAATATATTTATTTCCATTATGCCTGATGATGGAAACAAATAATTTCCCAAACGTTTCGCTATGTATTATGTAATAAATATTAATATGCAAAATTTTCTGTTTTTAAAAATCAAAGAACAAAAATATAGTATATTGAAAAAAGAAAGGACACCACCTCTCTTTAATGAAACTTGTTTTTCCTCCTTTTTATTGGACGAATTGAAAGAAGAAATATAGAGAAAGGAAGTGTCAAAGAAGAGGTCGTTGTTCTTAATAGTTAACACTAATATTCAATTTAATTAACAAATTTATTCCAACGTACTCTTCTCATTTTCGGTTTGGTTCAAAATAAATTGCATTTAATGGACCGAATGTTACACGGAAACCAAAGAAAACATTTTGGGCAGGTGCAATAAGTCTTCCGTATCTGTTCCCCAACACATGAGATAAAGCGTTGCAAATTACATTCAAGATAGAAATCTCAAAATTTTAAATAACTCAAATTATTAAGGAGAGAATATTAATAAATAGATCTTTAAGGAATGTAAAATATTCGTCTAATTGCTGTTAGTTGAGAGAATTCGTTGGATATTTTGTGACTTGTATTCCCTGAAATTGAACTGAAAGTGTTTCGTAGCAGATATAGTTGGTGTAAAAACTGTCCATACACTTACGATATTAGCAGTAGTGTTTTATAGTAAAAGAGAATGAAATGCCAGGCGTAAAATGCAAATGAATATTAAATTGAATGTTTACTTAATGGAAGAGAAACTCAAACGACAATTCTAATACTAAAAAATTAGACAATATGCAGTAGACGGCGTGCAGATTAGGTGCAGAAAGTGATGTACAGTCGATGTAGTGATGCGAAATAAATTATCTAATAATGTATTTGCCAACCCGTGATTCATATAATTCGGTATTGAAAAAGGGCTTAGCATGGTCAATCCTCAGTAAAAATCCAGCACAACGTGGCAGATGAAAATGGCAGATACTACATGGAAACTTATAATACTACAAGGAAAGTAATTTCAAAATTACACAATTATTGCAAATTTCTGCAAAAAATATTTGAAATTATAAATCGACCACGTTCAACAGTGAATTCAATAATTGATATGTTTTGTATTCATAACACAGTAAGGCACTTTCCCCAAACAGGAAAGTCAAAAGTATTCAAATAGACAGATAAATAATTTATTTGAGATATAAACAACAGCCGAATAATTAGTACTGTGATATGAGTAAAGAAATTGAGAAAACTTCATGGTGAAGTACCGGCTAGTACAGTGCAAAATATTTGTAAGGACAAAGGGGGTGTTGCAAAGGGTACCGAGCATGGAGAATTATCTTGTTGAGTAAAGCAAATAGCGAAAGGCTATTAAATTTTGTATAACAAAAAGCTTTCAATACTTGACTGTGGCTCTACAACCCCAAAAAACAAATACACCACCTGAATTCACTGATATTAATCGCAAGAGAATCTCTGTTCTGATAAAATGTCTTGTCTAATAAACAAGAGATTAAACATAGTTTCTTGAAAGAATGTAATGGAATGAACCCACCACCAAGGTAGAGTTCATAAAATTCATGCCGCAAAGACTCGAGACAATAATCAATGCAAATGGGAAACTTTCACGATATCAAATGATGTAATATTTTGGTTAAACATAAGAGAACGATCACCTTGAGTCTTTATTTTGTTTGAAAACTCTACGAAGTTTGTAATATTGTGGGTTTTTGTAATAAGAGGGAGTAAATGTATACTTTCTGTGATATTAATTCTGATTTCTATACATTTCTGGAATATCCTTTTCATTTTCCACTAATTATTTGCTCATAGATTCCGAGGTGTACGATCAGTTTTTCCTACCATACATATAGACTCACTTTATAAGAATCTTTTCCTGCTAAACTCTTTTTTGTCTTGAAAATTATAGAAATGGAAAAGAAATTTTGTACGGTTCCAAATGAACTGCAGAAATGGCAACATGTGTTCATTACCTTTCTTTCCGTCGGAAAAATAATGCAACATCGGTAAATAAGAAAGCAAAGCACTGTGAAAATTCACCTCCCTCGATTGGGATTAAAACTGTGGCATTGGATCTAGGAACCTGATAGACAATGAAGGACGACGAATTTTGTTATACGATAGAATCGATTCGATACCTTCGACCTTGCCCTTTCCAATGAACGAAACTTCAGTACAATGTCTGCAATGGGAATTGCAATATTGCAAGGCTGCATTCATGAGGACAGGCGGCAACTGCAGAGCCTGAACGCGGAGGCCGAGGTCCGGAGTCGGTTATTTGTTCCGCTCGACATGCTGTCTCCGGCACGCTGTGTTCGCAATCACCGTTCTAAACTGGCATTGCAACTGTCGACTAACCTCAGAGAAAGGGATCAGATGGCCCGAGAGAATTTGAATGCGCTGGAGTGAATCAATGGTCTTGGTGCGCCAAATACAGAGCAAGATACAATCTGCACCAAGGTCAAGACCTCTTCAATATCTTCCGCGTTCCGTCCGAGGAACAACATAGCGCACCGCAGCGGGACCCATTTCAATCGTTTATTAGGCACACAAACTGGAAAGTTTATGAACTATCTCCGTCGTGTTCTTCTGTGTCAACCCGTCTGAAGCAAGGACAAGAATGAATTGTTGTTTACGAGAGTATTTATCATGGTTAGGCGTTTTTAATTTCTCTCGATCCTTTTACCCATCCTTTGGTATGGCCATTTCATTGCGTTATAAAGTGGTTATTATATTGTTTTGCTTTTACAAATATTCTTGTTTGTAAATAATAGAACAATTTTTTAACATATTGAATTTGAGCCTAAATATAAGTTTATATTTTGTAACATTATCGAATGGAAAACGTATGTATTTGAAGACTCATAGCTGAGATTTCTGTATTACATTAACATGCTAATAAATTAGTATCGTGGAGTCTCACATGTGAGATGAATTAAGAATAATTCATAAAAAAAGCAGAAGTATGTAGAACCTGGTGTAATATTAAGCCATAATTTTGAAAGGAATGGTGAGAAATTGTACTGCCGAATGATCGTGGAAATTACGAAGGTTCGTTGATGTTTGGGAGGTAATGGTACAGTACGAAAAGAGATCTTGATTTATGATGGGATTGGTTATCGTTTTGTTTTGTTGTTATTGTTTTTGTTGTTTATGGTCGCATCAACATCTAGGTCATTAGCGACCACTATTGGAGTTAACTTTATGGTAACTGTGAAGATTAAACGATATGGTGATGATAAGAGGTGAAAGGACGAACACAAATAGAACCATGCCCGAGGCGGGACACAAATCCGCGACCATTCGGTCCGAGATCGCTACGACACTACTGCCTTAGCGATCTCGGCCTACGGATCGACATTGCATATCGTTGTTGCGCCTTGTTTTGAACTTTTTTAGAAAATGAGTTATGAACTGTAAAGAGCCAAAAAATCTTCTTGGAATTTGTACCATAATCATTTCTTCGTTGTAAGAAATGCGTTTAATGATGTATTTACGTACGCGATACAAAGAAAAATAATTATTTGAGGGGGTTTTGTATCTCCTCTGTAAAATGACATTGACTTGACATTCAGGCTCCAAGACTACAGATATCAAACTGCTATAAATGTCAATATATTTTTTTAAAAATTTTATTTAATAGGTAATTATTACAGATAAATTAGAAAACTTGATGCTAAGTGGCTCGGCTGAAGGCATTTAAGCCATTACAATACCTACATTCTACGGCGTTCTAACCTTTCGAATTCTGGTATTCACCCCAAATGGTCTCTCCATCGTATCAAAGCCGCGGAAAAATGACCATAAGGTACGGCTGAGGAAAACACCCCTGAAGGGGGAAAAACCTGCCGTCAGAAGCCGAGTACATGCTAATCTATCCGGTTTTTAAACCATTTATTTATTTGGCGCGGGCGTCACGCATTCTCCTTCCAGTGTTTGGCCTCCTTAGCACCTGAAATCAAACAGCGCCACAGAAGATCGTCCGCACCAACGCCTCTGCCTTTACATCTCCGATTCCCACTTCCCTTCGGCTCCGAATGTGCTTATACTTGGACAG
Organism: Teleogryllus occipitalis; assembly: GCA_011170035.1. Lineage (NCBI taxonomy): Eukaryota > Metazoa > Arthropoda > Insecta > Orthoptera > Gryllidae > Teleogryllus > Teleogryllus occipitalis. The sequence goes on along the minus strand of BLKR01000630.1, from coordinate 45,328 downwards.
TTTCATTTTATTTTTGTCAATATATTGCAATGCAGCGTTATTAATTCTAAACTAAAATCACGAACGAAATATCGTATGTATCTGAGCCCCAGGTAAAGCATTTTTCAGAGGATGAAGAGTATTGTTTATTTATCAAATTTTTATAGATATTGCATGCTAGCGGCAGGCGATGTACGTGAGGGCAGGAGATCGCCCACATCCTCCATGCCCCACCCTGGCATCGCTATTAGGGTTGATCTACTTTGTGATTCTAAGGAACTAATTTGGGTATTTTGGTGGTTTTCCTCACTGAATGGACGGCGAGGGTAAGGTTAAGCATAACAACTGGAATATCCGCCAGCAGTGTCTGTCCGAAGCAATTCTCGCCTCGCGCGGGCGAAACCTTCTGAAGCGCGAGTTCACCGCCCCCCACGCGGCCCCCCTGCGCGGAGGCGCACCGCTGGCGCTGAATCACAGCCGCTGGCCAAAAAAGCCGCTTGGCCCCGCCCCATCCCCCCGGCGCGCGTCTGCTCCTCGCATCTCCGCCCGGAAGCGAGCCAGGGGCGCGGCGGCGGGCGCGGTGGCGGCGGCGGCGGCGGTGGCGACGGCGCCGGCGGCAGTGGCGGTGATAGTGACTGTGGCAGTGGCTGTGGTGGCGGTGACAGTGGCGGTGACGGTGGTGGGGACGGTGGCGGGGACGGCGGCGGGGACGGCGACGGGAGCGGCGAGGGCGGGTGTGGGGGTGGCGGGGCGGCGGGGGCGGCGGGGGTGGCGGGGGCGGCGGAGGCGGCGGCGGGGACGAGTGCGAGGACAGGATGGGGAACAGAGAGCGACATTACACGGAGTGTGAGAGAGGAGGAGAAATGAGATGTGGCTTGCTGAGCCAAGGCTACAGAATGTAGGCAAGAGATGTGGTATGAGATGTACACTGGCTGAGTTCAGCTCGGAGCCAGCAAGACCACTGCCTCTGCAATGACTGTGACTGAGAGGTTCTAGGGTTCGTTTCCCGACGGAGGCGGATTTTCGACACTAGCTTGTCAGCTAGGTCGAATTCAGCCGCTGTATGGAGGAGAACTCTAGCGGCCGGCTGCTCTGGTATATAGTATTTTGTGTTGTCTGATCAAAACCAGGCGAATGCGACGGTCTACGCCCAATCTTTCCTTCCGCTGCCTATCGTCTCTCCTTACGTTCATTTACACTACTTATACTTGTATGCACTACGCTGCTACACTGCCTTTGACGTGGCGGCGATGGTGTAATGGTTAGCGTACTCAAATTCACAGGTTCAAATCCGATCGAAGCCGTGGAAAGTGTGAAAAAATCCTTCGTACGCCTTCCTTCGGAGGAGAAGTAAAGCCGGTCGTCGCATGTTAGTAGATTTACTGCATGTAAAAGATCCTCAAGCCTAAATGAAACCACTGAGCTGAATTCAAATTGCCTGTCTCTTCGCTTAAGTAATACCTTCTTTCTCCCCTAGTAGGTGAAAGGAGCGTAGTGAAATTTGTGTGGTTAAACGGAAGAGCAGGCCTCGTGGCCTGAGTCTCGCCACGTAAAATAAGACTTCAATTCAATTCAATTTAAACTCGTGTCGGAAGAGTTGGGTCTAACAGCTTCCACAAATAAGGAGCATCCAGAAGGGAAGGAATCACCTCTACCTCCCAGTATAAAACATTCACTACACTTACTGGACTAGTAGCGTTACCACTTGACGTGCCCGGAAACATCAATGAATCAGAAAGATTTACAAAAAAAATATTACTTTGTAATTAGAAAATTAAATTTTGTGTATATTATCTTGCTACCTTCTGGTTTGGGAAAATCACGTCCACAGATAAGACATTCCTGAAACTTTTGAGAGATTACATAAAAAAATGTTGTTTGTTCGTAAGATTTTTTAATAAATTCATTTTTTCTTTACTATTTTCTTTTTGTTAGTGCATCGGATTTAAAAAAAATGGCCATCTTAAATACGCTGGATTCGTGAAGTTGATATAGGAGCAGTCAACGTAACGTATACACACCTCTGAACAACAGCTTTGGTTGGGGTTGTCACTCGGGTTAATGCCTGTTAATAGACGTCACAAACATACTTGCGGCGCCACAAATACACATTGGGTCCATTGGTAAATCGACTGGGCGGGTGTGAAGAAGTTACGGGAAGGGCGGAGATGTGTAGCTAAGGAGAAATAAGAGGAAGAAAAACTGGAGGAGGTGGAGAAAGCAGAGCTGGTGTTAGTACTTGGGGCATGGGAATGCTCAGTAGGCGCACTAGAATGAACTATTCAAGAAACAAGGGTATCTATGGGCTATCAGCCCATCAGTCGATCAGTCGATCAGTAGATCGAAAGCCAACAGATTTGGAAGATGCTGAAGATTCGGACGTGTCTTCATAAATTTTTAGTATCTAGCATGATCTCGAAGGGAAATGTTTATAATTGTTTTACGATAACTCATTAATTACAAGGAAAATTAAATCATAAATACTAAATCGTGGTTTCATTGTAGTTTTTATTTTCGTATTTTGTATGATAGCATGTCATACTACATTGAAACAAAAGTTCAGTAGAAATAAGTTTTCACAAAAAAAAAAATAGTTTTGTTTCCTCTCATTTGAAAAGTATTCAGGATATGAAATTAGTAAATTAGAATTGCTCACACAACTCCACATGTATTTATCATCGAACTGTATGGAGGATATTAATATTCAGGAAAAAATAATAGTATTTATTAACCCTTAACTACAGGTATAATTTTTTTACACTGATATAGGCATACGGTCAGAGAGACTCCCCTATAAATCAATTAATTCTTTTCAAAAGACAAAAAATTAAAGATTGTAAAAAGGACTATTTCTATTAGATATGTTATTTTTATTAAATGCAATAGAAAAACATTCTATTATGGCATTTTGCATGACGAGATAGCTCAAATTTCAACAATTGCAATTTCAGCTTCGTTACAATATATTATCTTACTCTTTAAATTCTAACTAAGGTATTGACTTAAAACACAAATATTTATTTCTTATATAGTTAAATAGACAACAAATGTAGAGGAATGAAATGAACTGAAAACAAAAATATGTTTGTACAAAATGCGGGTGTCTAACATAAGGCTAATTGAGAACACTAACAGAGACATGCAGTCTACGAGACCGCTCCAAAGTTCAGAGTGTCACGAACCTCTCCAGTTGAATCCTAACAGGAAATTGATTGTCGTGACTGTCAAGAAGCGATGAGAAATGAAGGTAGCGAGATCGACAGTATCGTTACAAATTATTGAAATATAACCTTGAAAATTCGTTGCGGTCTCCCTGACCGCATGCTCGCAGTTACAGGTGAAAACAAATTTCGAAGAAATAAGTGAAATGATTTTGGTAAGATTTTCAGCCACCAGAGCCGAGCGAGCAGGGGGGACGTACCGTAGGAGCGCACGTGAGGCGTGGGAGAGCAGAGGGGGCGGGGCGGGGGGGACGGCGAGGGCGGCGCCGGGCCCGCGGGGTCGCCGGGGGGTTATCGCGGCCCGCGAAAACACAATGCGGCCGCCGATGGCCTCCCACGTAATGGCGCGTTAACGCCGTCGCTGCGGGGCGGAGCGGCGCGTGTACGACCCCGTCCCCCTCGCCCGCCCCCTCCCCCTCCCCCTGGGCCCGGGCACGCCACCTCGGGCGCGGGTGGGAGGGGCAGGGGTTGCAAACGTAGCGCTGGCTTGGTTCTGGACTTCGCTTATACTGCGGTTTTTACAAAGTTGAGTTTCAATTAAATCAGGTGTTACGGAGTCATTCAATCGGAAGGCTGAACACCACCATTATGACGTCACTGTAGCGACGTTAAGGTCCCGATTGCACGGCACCGTAGCTTTTAAGGTGCCATCCTATCGGAGGACTGAACGCCATCATTATGACGTCACAGTGATGTTAAGGGTCTGATTGGACGGCATCGTATTTGTTACGGTGTCATTCAATGGGAGGGCTGAACGCCACAATTATGACGTCACGATAGTGACGTGTAAGGTGCCGATTGGACGGCACCGCAGCTGTTACGGTGTCATCCAATCGGAAGGCTGAACGCCACCATTATGACGTCACAGTGTTGTTGAGGGTGTGATTGGACGGCACCGTAGCTGTCACGGTGTCATCCAATCGGAAGGCTGAATGCCATTATGACGTCACTGTAGTGACGTTAAGGTCCCGATGGGACGGCACCATAACAGTTGATCAAATGTCAAACGCAGTAATGGGAAAATCGCAGTAAAGTGCAACTGTTGTTTCGTGAGGACGGAGTTTGGTGCAACGAAATGATAACACTCATTTCACACACCCAACATAAAATCTTACAATTAAGAAAAGAAAAAAGGAAAAAACACCAAATATTATAAGCGAAGTTCCTAAATAACGTGTTCATACGTTTGTACAAACTTAGTTTTCTCTTTAGCTTATTAAGGAATTGAAGCGGGTTATCACTTTATTACCTCGATCCCTTTCCTTGATCATTTAGATATTAGAAATAAAGTAACTGAAAAGGTACAAGAAAGGTAGAAATTACTTACGATACCAATGGTCAAAGGTGTAAAGGGTTTTTAATAGAAAGAAAACTCCAGTATTTTCCGACTGTCTTTTGCGACAAACATCGTAGCTATCAATGCAGTCGGTATCCGTGAAACTTGATTGACGTACCGAACTTGCTTGTAATAGAACGAAGAGTTTACAATTCTTCTACTTTTTGCTTTTATACTTTATTTTTTCAAAAGAAACATTGCGCTCTAGGCCTATGAGAAAATACAAAACTATTAAAGTGGTATTCGGAGGGAATGCTTATTGCATATTTTCCTACGACTGATAATACCGTGAAATTTTAATGTAAATTGTTGATTAAAGCAAAAGCAATTTGTGATGAATTCATCATTTTCCGTTGATTCTCCACATCTTTTAACAGATGTTTACAAATGGGGGAAATTAACGATGATCCTCAGAACAAGTTTTACCCTACTTCTTTGCTTAGGGAAGGGGTTACGTTTTTATCGTTTAGAACTTTTATTATTACTTTTCTTACCGTTTAGAGATGGTTTTAATATTAAACGTTTATCGGATGTTTAGAAAAAAATCGAAACTCGTACACCATCGTACACCATGCGTAATAACTTCGTAGGTACTTTGGAGTTCTCTTACATCCCATGAACACGTTGTAATTCATTTTTAATATCTTCTGATGTGGATAACAATTGTTCAATGGAAGGAACATTGTAAATACTGAAGCAGTTTTTAAAAAAAAGGACATCGCCATCCATATCCTCAGGAAAAAGGACCACTCTAATTTGCAGAAAATATTTTAATTTGCATAAACTTGCTGAAAATGATAGTTTTATATTGCAAAACAAAAATTTATTATGTCCTAAATATTAAAAAAATTATTTTGCAGTTTATCTCGGCGTTCCCTCTCTCTTGGTGTTGTTTGGTTTGATTGATTGGTGATTCCGGGCTAATCAATTGCTAAGGTCATCACTCCCATTAATTTAGTGCATGTTTTTCTCTTATGGAGGGTGAGATTCGGCGCCCATCTACCAGTCGGCTGGCGGGGTATCTCGCACCATCCGGGCACTGCCCCAGCCGGGCACCGCCCCAGACGACACAAGCTCTAAGCTCCCGACGCGTCCACTGCCTTATGTGTTACGGTAGTGCATGTGTATGTGGAAGTAAGGGTGAAGATAAGTCGAGGAAGAGGAAGTAAAAAAATAGCACGCGGTCCGTGGCCCATTTTTAGGTTACTGCTCCAGCATTCCGTGGTATTGATCGGAGAAACCACGGAAAACTACGGATCAGAGCAGCCGCCTGCTAGAATTGCATTCCACACAGCGGGTGAACCCGACTCTCTCTGTCTGTCTGTCTGTCTCTCTCTCTCTGTATCTCTTTGTGTCTCTCTCTCTGTATGTCTCGCTGTGTGTGTGTCTCTCTCTCTGTATGTCTCTCTGTGTCTCTCTTTCTCTGTATGTCTCTCTGTGTCTCTCTTTCTCTGTATGTCTCTCTGTCTCTCTCTTTCTCTGTGTCTCTCTCTGTATGTCTCTGTGTCTCTCTCTCTCTCTCTGTATGTCTCTATGTGTGTCTCTCTCTTTCTGTATCTCTCTCTCTCTCTCTGTACGTCTCTCTGTGTGTCTCTCTCTGTATCTCTCTATGTCTCTTTCCATGTCTCTCTTTCTCTGTGTCTTTATGCGTCTCTCTCTGGGTCTCTCTCTGTCCCTCTGTCTCTGTCTCTCTCTGCCTCTGTCTCTCTCTGCCTCTATGTCTCTCTGCCTCTGTGTCTCTCTGCCTCTGTGTCTCTCTGCCTCTGTGTCTCTCTGTCTCTGTGTCTCTGTCTCTGTGTCTCTGTCTCTGTGTCTCTGTCTCTGTGTCTCTGAGTCTCTGTGTCTGTCTCTCTTTCTGTCTTTGCCTCTCTCTCTCTCTCTCTCTGCCTCTCTCTATCTCTCTGTCTTTCTCTATCTCTCTGTGGTGTTGTTCGAGTACCGGAATAGAATAGGTCCTCCGCTCTTTCGCACCCCTGGTTTCTGCAAGCAGCCCGGCGCGGCGGCGCAGCGGGCGGGCGGTGCGGGAGCGCTTGCGAGGGCGGGGAGGGGGCGGGGCGTGCAGAGGTCACCGCACGCGCGAGTTCTCACCGCAGGCGTTGCCGCAGCCACCGCCGGGCGACGCCCGCCATACAAAGGCTCCACGCGGGCGAGCGGCCGCTGCGTTACTGGGTCTGTAGGCCTCGGCGTGGGAGCGCGCGGGACCAGGCCGTTGACGGTGCAACTTCAACGGGCAGGGCCAGATGCGGATCCACCCGATCGTTTTCGGAGGGGCCAAAGTAGATTTTTTGTTAAATAATAAACATGTTTGTTATTACATTATATATTATGTTATAGTGAATATATGATACTGTACAATAATGTTGTTCAAATGATTTCACAATTCTAACATAGATATTTAAATCCGTTTTTCCAAATAAAGAAGGTAACAAAGAAAAACTCTAGATAATTGTCACCTTTCACGTCACCTTCTTGGACGCACTAACGATCGGGAATGTTTCGCATACGTAAAGCTATGCAGATTGTGACCTTGTTACTGATTAACAATGTATTTTAATAATCAAATTAGTTAAAAAAAACTGGTCGCCTATAACTGTCACCTTTCCCGTCACCTCACTCTAGGTCTTTTCTGTGTGTGTGTGTGTGGGGGGGTGCATTGCCCCCACCCATGGCACCCTTGGGTGCACTTCTGCAGCGGCCTCTGGACAGAGCGTTTTTTGTTTCGCTACCGCATTACGTTGTGCAGTTAGTAAATAAAAAAAATGCTGGATGAAGAGCTTCGGGTGATATAATTCGAAAGTGTCTCTTGAAAATTTTTGTTTCAATATTATTTTGAAGAAGTTCACTGTTTATCGCATTATCGAATTACTCTGAGTAAATTCCTGAGACCTAGAGTCAACAGGTTAATCTCATAAACAACCATTGCAATAAAGAGCACCATACAAACTACAAGTATTCGATATTTAATGCACCAACTTTACTTTCACAAGCAGATCTCCTATGTAGTTCAATACTATAAATAAGTGGAACTCTTTCTGGTCAAACACATATCATTTGTCCTCTCCTTTAGTGCTTTGCAGCGTCTGAATTTAATTTTTACAGAATAGATTTAATGCTGATGAAAGGAGGCAAAATCCAGTGACAACTATTTAATTTTTAAGTCTGATTTCTTTGTCATCAGGTGGCTGAGTTTGTCTCTGAACACGTAAGACTGCCACAAATATATTTCAAGTCCATTGACCCTTGAAAGAGGGAACGTTGTTTATCATTCTTTTTGCGGAAAGTATACAAATTGAATGAAGACGATAATAATCTGCAGACCAAGAGAAGTTCACTTTTTTATACGAAACTTTCATTTTATTTAAATGATGAGATATCCATAAATATCCATTCGGAGAGTATTGCAGGTATTAACTACAGTCAATTGAGAGATAACGTAAAGTAATAATTTGGGGTCGGATTTTGATGACCTAAAACATCGCCAAAAATAATTAAAATGCTCTAAAGTTTTAAAAATGCCCTAAAAGTAAAGAAACACGACGAAAAAAATGTGATCAAACCCAGTTCAGATGAACAACTTAAGCTGTTGGATACGTTACTGATGTAATTGATGCTTCTTCTATTCGTTCAAGTGAACTCAGCTTTCAAACTTTTGGTTTGGACTGTTCTTTACCAGAAAATCTCTGCTTTTAGTTATCCCGAAATCGACTGAACCGCTAATAACGCTCGCTGACAGTCACAGAAACCTTAGATTACATACTCACAATGGCTGGCATTACAACTTCTGAGTGAAGAAATCGAATAGTCTACCAGGTATAGGTACTGAGGAATTCTATGGAGAACATTTGTTGCATCTCGTAAATATTATTTAAAGCAAGTACCATTAACATAAGATTAAAATCATTAAATCAGCGAAAATGCATTAAAAATGACGGAAAACGTTGAAAAATAACTTAATAGCCGAGATCGATTAAAAATGAAAAAAATGACATATAAAACGGGTCATTTCCTTTTGTCATAACATAAAATGAATTTCAATACTACATGGCATTGTTTAAAAGTCAAAAGAAAAAAATGACATTTTATTAAATTCCGCCCCTTTGTAATGATACTAACTTTTGCCCGCCTTTGAAGGGATTGGCCCACTGTTGGATGTTTTAAAGGGGCCGTGCTACCGTCCGCCCCAGCGCTCAGCATAGTGCAGCGTGCGTGGTCCGCCGACGTGCTAAATCAAATAACCCAATTGGATCGTGGTTTTGTGGTTGCACGGGCGCGGTTTGTGCGTCGTGTACTGTGTTACGGAATTGCCCCGAAAGGGGCAATTTTCGTTTATTGCTGCTGTTCTCAAGTATCGGGTGCGGTCTGCTCGTCCACTCACTGGAGGGCCCTCACGCAAGGACCGACGCGTTTCGAGCATATTTTCCAGGAATATTGGGGAGGACTTACATTAAATGCTGTTTTCCTGAGAAGATGTTATTTTTGAAAATTAGCTGTTGCTGGTTTCGTAGTTAAGTTGATGTTGCACGTAACTCCGAACAGCGCATTAATTCTAATTTTGGTAATGGAATTAGTTATAAAAATGTAAGTGTTTTGAAACTGTCTACTTTTCGTGAATTAACACCCTACTCCTTCATAATCACTCCGACTGAAGTTTGTGAATAACAATAATTATGAGAAGAAGAATAGATGATTTAAAACCATTTAAAACTATTTATTACACACAAAAGAATTATCTCAAATATCAGAATACTATGCTTCTGAAAAATAACACTCTTATTGTTGTGCAATTTTTGAAATTAAAGTACGATGACTCCTGTGAGCGGTCCTATCAATACCTTAACTTTAACAACATGTGATGGTAGGTCGCGCTATTTCGAGACGAAGAAAACCAAAGGTAGTCGAACGAATTTGGGTCCAGTAAGTAAAGAACCATACAGAAAGATCTGGAAATGTATCGCTGCGAAAACTTTAATACAAGTAAGTTATAAGTTGATAATCAGTTCAAATTTGGAAGAAAACAAAACTGCTGAGTAGAGAAAATAGACATACGATCCAAAAAATATACATGTAACCTACAATAATTGGTTCCACATATTTGAACCATCCCACCCGTATTTGCAAACGAAAACACTCGCTCACACTGCATCTTACTAGACACGACATGCATTTTAAACGGATTGGTGTAAGATTAATTTAACAATTCGACGCTGTGAAATGAAGAGTAAGGTTGTACCTTAACGCGTAGGGTACATCATTTCCATTGCAGATCTAACGTCAGTCACGTGATTCGTAGAGCATGAAGTCAAAACGATACAAATAGGCTAAAAGTCCTACTATTGTTTGATTTGAATGTAATGACTCGTGACAAATTATCAGCTGGACGCGGTTATTCGACCAGGAGCTTCGTTATGACTTTAATTTTTTATATTGAAGCAACCGATTTGATGACGCGTCACAGCTGTTTGACACCGAGTCACTATATTTAAATCGGACAGTATCCTAATGACGTCGTCTGTCGCCATAATGATTGATTAATTTTTAGTGATTCCCGGCCCGAACTACTAAACGGTTATTAGTCCGTAAGCGTAGTGCATGATTTTTTTCTCGGGAGGTGACGGTGATCTTCCCCTGCTGGATGGCGAGATCCGACGCCGACCTACCGTCGGCTAGCGGGGCTTCCTTAACCTGGTATCCCTCACTATTGGGGCACCAATCCCATCCACATCCCGGCATATGTGGGTAGTGTAGTGTTAGTAAGTGTGTCTGTAAGAAAAGTGTGAGGATAAGAAAAGGAAGGGATAGGAACGATTGCGCGCGATCTGTGGCCCGTTTGCTAGGGTACTGCTCCGGCATTCGCCTGGCGTTGATCGGAGACACCACGGTAAACTACCGATCAGAAGAACCGGCCGCTAGAATTCTCCCCCTAACAGCAACTGAATTCGGTCTAGCTGACAAGCTAGTGTCGAAAATCCTTTCACCGTCGGAACTCGAACCTAGGGCCTCCCGATCAGAGGCACTGCAGTGATATCAGTTGATGCCCTGAGCCACCTCTCCCGGTCCGTCGCCTTAAGCATTGACGTCGACGTTGTCGTCGCTTTCTTGTTCGCCTTCGTTGCCGTCGTGGATGAGGTGTGGCAGGGCCGGGCCTGGCGCTTCGCAGCCGCCGCTCGGGAACTTTTCCGTTCCTTCGAACGCTGTGGCGCGGCCCGGCGCAGCTGACGTCACCCCGAAATCGCGCGCGCCCGCGCCGCTCAAGTGGTCCATGCAGCGCGCTGCGGCTGTTAACCATGCAGCCTCCACAACCGTCGCCGTTCCTGTTGCGGTAGCTTCACTCTAAATAACAATGCAAAGATTCTGAACAACCACGCGGCCTCCACAACCGTCGCCGTTCCTGTAGCGGTAGCTTCACTCTAAATAACAATGCAAAGATTCTAAACAACCACGCGACCACTACAACCGTCGCCGTTCCTGTAGCGGTAGCCTCACTCTAAATATCAATGCAAAGTTTCTAAACAACCATGTGATCTGCACAACCGTCGCTGTTCCTGTAGCGATAGCCTCTCTAAATAACAATGCTAAGATTCTAACAACCACGCAGCCTCCACAACCGTCACCGTTTCTATTGCTGTAGCCTCACTCTAATTAACAATACAAAGATTCTAAACAACCACGTGACCTGCAAAACCCTCGTCGTACCTGTTGCGGTTGCCTCACTCTAAATAACAATGCGAAGATTCTAAACAATCACTAAATAACAATACAAATATTTTAAATAAAATTTCACAATTTTATTTCTGGGTTAAGATTAAAGTGGCATTAAAAAGGAATATAACATGGAGTATGGTTTTTTCCAAATGTAGTTTGGCAATGTAAGGGAGATAGTTTTGGAGTCTTGCATCATCTTTCCTCAAGAATATTCTGTTATTTTTTCCACATGAAATAGAGATTATTCACATTTTATTTTCATTCCTGAGTTTTCGAGGTAGGATGGGAAGCATTTATTGTTTTAAAGAACTATTACGGTCTCGCATAATTCAAGATGAATGGTTTTAAAAATCTGCTATGAGTAATTGAATATCCGACTTCCGATGAACGATATTTTAAATACCGATTCCATTTCACGAATACTAATCGTTTCTTATTTACTAACATGCATATGCTTCACATGCTCATTGGAATCTTTCTGTAGAAGAAATATGACGCTGATCTACAAATTCCTGATGATATCTTGTCAAATCCATGTCGATCTCCTCGGAACATGCTATAAGATAGGGTATCAGCAGTTTATTACTTTTTCTTTTAGGAAAAATTCTGGCATTAATTTCACTCGTGCGTGAAATTATACAGGGGATTTCATTGGCTAATTGTGGACACACGGTGTTTTCGATCTTTTCTTGGGTAAGATGCTCTAGAGATTTTTCGCATATTTCATTACTTTGCTATATTTTCCTTTTCACTATATTTGTAGATGAATCATTCTCCTTTGATAAACCGACAACAAAGCTTCTGGCCTGAAGAAACCATTGTCCATCCTTCTTTCATTCCTTCATTTATTTTTATTCATGCTTTTCTTTTTTGCTCAGTTTCTCCAACATGTTAGTATTGGCAAATAAAGACGTTTGACCAATCGCTCAGCTGCGTCTCGAGGCTTATTAGTGTGCATCCTCTTTCTCTTTTGTGGGCCGCCGCCTGGCTAATGCGCCACGCACCGTCGCCCACGTGTCCAAGGCACGGGCGACCAACCTTCAGCTCGACGCCCACAACTCTCTCCCCAACGTATCTGGTTCAAGTTCGGCATGACTGGCGGATTCTGTGCTAGGTGGGAACTTACGCTCAGCAACACGTTTTTTTGGGGGGGGGGGGCTGGGTTGTACGAACTTCTTTTGTCTTAAAAATGAAGAGCTAACCTAGCTAAAAGCGATAGACGTAATTTTGTTAGAAGATTAGCTTGGGCGAATGATTTAACTAATCAGAAATCTCATTGAAAAACAATAGGATTTTCTACCAACTAGGAATTTCTACCAATTAGGAATTTCTACCAATAAGCAAATAATGATTTTTTTTTTGTTTTCTTTGTTGGCTTCAAGTAAAGTACCGTAAAAATCAATTAATGTTTCTCAAAATCGTAGAGATTTGACCCAGTGTAGGTCGACAGGGGTTTGTTAAGTTTAGAAAAATCCTACGAATAGTCCAGAAGCTAGTGTTGTTCATATACACCAGACTGACGGATAGACGGTCGTTTCGAGAAAAACACTTTTCGGTATAAGGGGAACCCGAAACGTTGAAATCTCGAAATCGATTTTCCGCAGCATTACCTAACTTTCTTTATAGTATGTACGTTACTCCGTATATACGTACGGACGAGAAAGTAAAAATCTCGCAATAACAGAAGCTAAGATATAGCAAATTATTTAATTTTGTAGAAGATCTTTTTCAATTTTTACTCATTTGTAATAGTATTTTTTTCTTTGATATTGTCCCAAAAGAGTCATTTTCTAAAGAATGAAAATGTTAATGAGACACTTTTCTATCTCTCTTTGCTACTCTTAAGATATACAATACTTGGCCTAAGAACTATCGCGTCTTATGTATGACACGTAAACCCTTAACACACAAACCTGAACACGTGCTTGATTTTACGGTGTGTAATTCTCCTGCTTCAGTACGCATAACTCGTTTTTCGGCCTATCGCTTTAAGCCCAGATATTTACATCAGCGCTCTCTTTAATGACCAGAGCAGATGGGAGCTTTGCTCGCTAGTCACTTGGCAACGTCGTTTGAACTCAGCTGAGGTTTCGAATTTCATATGTTGGAGATGCCATAGAACAGTGGCGTTTGAGATGATAACGGCCTATTGTTTTCAAATCTATGATGCATAGGATAATAAGAGATACAAATTTATTAGTAATTGCCGTATTTTCGTATGAAAGAAATAATTTCTTTGATTCACAATGAACTGTATTTACCATTTCACAAAGATTTTCCTTTTGCCTTCGTAATAATCTATTATTATTTTGTTTACTCACATTGGGAAAAAAATCACACTCTAGCAATATCCACGATGCTGTAGCAAGCTGAAAGCCTGGTTCGGTTTTGCATTAACAGCTAATAAGTGTATGTGGCATATGAGGCTTGCTTCAAAGAAGTATTTTCCTCTGTGTATTTTCTCTTACGTATCTCAAAATTCATTTCGTTAATCATGTTAGTTTTTTAAATTAGTGAACTATTTTATTAACAGATATGTGTAAGTAATCTCTACATTAATCGAATACAAAAGATACTGTAATAAATCACAAAATATTAGTAAGTTGATTGTATGAATTTTGTAGTAACTTCTTGTTTTATAAGTATTTTCCATTCTCCGAATCATTTATTTTACAAGTCTCTGTATGCATGTCTCAATAATTGTTTCCTCGAAACATTTTGAATGCCATTATATCGTTCTTTGTTTTCACCGAAAGATAATATCGTTCTTTGTTTTCTTCCGGCTATTGTGAGGTGTGCTATCCATCACACTTAGGTGTAAATTGGACAGCCAGAGAAAATTATATAAAGATATCATCACTAAGTGTTCTGAAAGTGTAAACATAAAGTATCCAGTGGTTTGTAGATAAAAGAATTACGCCAAACCTATTGAAATGAAAGCTGATGATTGATTTCGGAGAAAGATAATTTAATTTAGAAAAAATCTCTTTTAAATATAATGGCACGAAAATATTATAATATGTTACGGACCGTATGATTTTTACAAGCTACAAACACAATGGAAAGTCATGGCAAAGAAATGAACCATGCCGATGTAAATTTTAAACAAATGTAAAATTTTTATGAAAACCTCATATTTTTCTCCTATATTAAAAAGTGATTGAGTACTGCTGCCACCTTTTCGAAAACAAAGAATTGAAAATTGCTCGGTGTTTATTGTCTGCAAATTTTTTTTTTGGGGCTTATTTAAATTTTGCCTTCCAAAAGAAAATAAAGTGATTGCTGATAATTTTCCGTTCTGTGTAATGAAATGGGCTAGCGTACGAGAGCGCAACATAAAAAAATAATTCAAAAAAATCTATTGAAATCCTTAAAAATATATTGTACTTTATCAGTTATAATTTTAAAACTGAAAGTAGTTTCATACTGGATTAAACCCACACTTCAATGCATTTCATGAACTAAGTCGAATATTGTGCTTGGGTAAAATTCTAAAACATATTGCTAATGTTTATTAACAAACAGGCAGGCTCAAGAGATTAACTTGTCCAGAATTCTAATGACAGTCGATTTAATTGTACATAGGTTTCGAGAGTTATGATTACCGATGCAATTGAGTTGGGTACCTATCAGATCTAAAATTCGAAAAATTCCATATAATCTCCATGAAGATTTCATTTTATAGATTAATACCTTAGAAACAAATTGTTTAGTTGTGTTTCTAGAGGGGGTAAAGGATCAGTAGTCGGAGTGTTGTGTGACTAGGACATTTTGTATCGGAGTCATGCGAAATACAACAATGTAACTTGTGTTGCAAATTGCATATGCGCTTGCTGGTTTCATTATAGCAACTTAATATGAAGAACTGATTTTCCTAAGTTTGGGCCGCGATCAAACTACAGAGGTGATTGCGAGCCTGATTGTACTCTCGCAAGGGAAGCGGTTCATTTTTATGTTCAGCACTCTGTACAACCTGCTGGGAATCTTCGTAGTGTGAGTAAAACACACGTACTTGGCGTATTTTATTTAGCCCCTCAAAACTTCATATAAATTGTGTTATTTCACTTATGTTGAATGAATGTAGTTAGTAAAAAGCAAGTAAAATATTTTGTTTCTTTTCTTTCTAGTTTGTCGGCCACGACGCACACTTTATTACCTGAATCTCTGATAATTCAAATTTTTCAACAAAATTGTTTGATGGAACTTGAGGGAAATTCCCTCTCCAGTAATAGAAAATTTATTGGGTTCATTGTTCATGGAGACTTCCGAATTGTTTCTTTAGGTTTGGCCTCCTACCTTAGCATATTATGAGAGATAAAAAAGACGTAATGGTGATTATATGCAGGAGCTCGAAACACCAGTCATTGATATGCGAGTGAAGATCGCCTCCAAAGTCGAATGAAAGTTCAGAAACCCAATATTACGAAATACAAATTTCATTTTGTTACCTTCTCTTGTAAATATGTGTGGAATATTCCAAGGGAATGAGCACATTTAAAACATTTTGTTAATAATTGAATAATTGAAACGTAATATTAATAATTGAATCGTGATTACACTAATTTCAAAACTTAAATGTCAGAAACTTTGAAAATTATATTTTTATTTATCCTAACGTAATGAAGTTAGTAAGATACATTTCCAGTAAATCGCCAACTATTTTTCTCCAGATCGCACAAATTTCTAAATAATGTTTTAACATATTGAAGGCTGTACGTTAAAAGGACATTTGACAACATTTGAGGAAGGCCAGATAATATGTGGATACGTCCAAGGGAGGATATAGCCGATCATTTGTGTGTGTGTGTGTGGGGGGGGGGATCGTAGAATTTTGTTAAAATCCTTGTTAACATTTTGTTAATTTTATTATTTAATAATAACCGTATTTTTATTATATTGTATATTATTTATGTACTGTAGATATGATACTATACAATAGTATTCTTTAAATAATTACATAATTCTAACATTAACATTTAAATCAATTTTGCCAAATAAAGGAAGGTAAACAAAAACTCTAGGTCTTTGGGGGGGGGGGGGAGGCATGGCTCCCATGCTTCTCCCCCCTTAATCCGCCAGTGGGTACGTCCCCCATTATCCAATATTAAGCTCGCGCCAAGCGTCTTAACGTCGGTCCGTGAACGAGCCACCCGGCCAGCCCCCAAACGCAGTAATGGTCGACCGGGCGAGCGGACATGCGCCCCGGGGTCTCGAGGTCCCCGCGCGTTTGCCCTCGCTGCTCGCGCATGCGCACGCCGATTCGTCTCGAGCGTCCCCACGCCGCCGCGCACCCGGGCATCTGCGCCAATACCACGCGCAGGTAAACAAGCGAGCGGCGCGCGATGCGTACATTAGTAGAGACCGGAAAAATATGTAGTATGAAACATCAAAATATGTACATAAATCCTGCCTCTTCCTTGTCCTATCCTCTCCCCTTACACACACACACTTACGCTGACATGCACTACACTACCACATATCCCGGGAGACCGGTCGGGAGCTGCGAGCTTGTCCCGGCTGGGGCGGTGCCCTGCTGGTGGGAGAGTCCTGGTTTGGGGGAAACTCCACTAGCCGACGGTAGGTCGGCGCCGGATCTCGCCATCCAGCGGGGGAAGATCACCGCCATCTCCGGAGAAAAAACATGCACTACACTAACGGGAATAATGACCAAAGCAGTTGACGCGCCCGGAAACACGAAAAAATGAATCAATCAAGTACATAATTATATAATGAAAACAGTAAGAATATATAATAAATATGTAAAATTGGATATAATATCTATATATTTAAAAAAATAAGGTATTTTGCCATGGCTTCGTTTAGAGCTTCTACTCAACCAATTGTAGTATTTTTTCCTTTAAATGAAAGAATGTGATCCCTAGATGTGTTATCAGATATTGTTTGTGTTGATTCACCAACATTTAGTGTGTAAATTAATTAATTAAATATTTCTTTAATAGTACGCTTATCAATAGTCAATTGTTTTCTTCCAAAGGGTGGCTGTTTCAAAATCGATATATATGAGTCGATAGATGCTTCATGGTGGCGCTGTTTGATGTTTTGTTTTGATTGTTGAGATTTGTTTACAATTCATCAAGGTTTTGTTTCAGTGTAATTATTGCACTGTGGCGTTGACAGTTTGCATGTATTTGCTTCTGTGGTGAATTTTGTAGAGAACATTCGGACAGTGTGTTTTGCTCGGTTGTACTGAAGTAGTGAAGTTGTTCATAGGTTATGTCGAATTCCGAATCGTTGCCCACGCGTCCCAAAAGACGCAAACGTACATTAACTGGACGCAGGGAAAGAGAAAGTCAGCGTAAGTGTCGTGATAGTGAGGTCATTTCGTTTTCTGCTGGGTCGTTGTCTGTGAAATGTCAGTTTTGTTCTGCTTTGAACTTCGCATGTGAGAGAAATTCTGCCAACTCTGTGTTGCTTAAATGGGAAAATTAGTTTACCTTCAGGCGATATGCCAGAAGAAATAAAAATTGTATATAGGACATGATGACACATCAAAAAACTTTAGAAATAATATCCGTCAGTATAATAGTGCTCTTTCTTTTGTGCAATTTGGCACCGATATTGCATTGCCACCTGCCCATGGGCCATACGTGTTCAAAATTTTGGGAACTCACATCACAGAACATCTTCGTTATACCCTGAAGATCCAAACAATGCAACGTATTGTGAACATTAGTCTGGTCACAGTATTTTACATTTATCTCAGATCTCACCGTCAAATTTTGACGGGTTTTCACTAGTGTAATATTAAAATACTCTAATTATAAACACATTTATATAATACGAACATTCTTTTATAAAAAATGTCTTATACCAATTTTAAAAACATTCCAAACGTTTTAAAATTCATTTGGAAAGACGCAAGTGATGAATACTTGCACCATATAACTTTCCAATCGTTTTACTAAACCTTCACAAATTGTTATCCAGGAATGTAGTTTAGCAGCCACACTAGACGCAACAGATGACATCGTACAAACTGGCGATATCTAAGACTAGCAAACAATCCTGCAGCATTCTCGTCGAAGTGTTTCACGACACCGAGGGCGGTGTAGCGAGGGCAATGGCAGCGTTAGGTGTCGGGTAACCGAGCGGAAACGAAGCTGTCCATTTAGTCTCTTCCAAAGACATACTCGTCCTCATACATGCAACAAAACAACGTCGAAGCAAAACAAATTGTATAGAGACGCAAGAAAACATATGCCATAGTATTCACAACATTCATCACTGTAAGCTACGCTGTTTTTCTGAAAGAAATATTTCAACCAATGGAATGCGTATACTGTACCATCGACGGAGCTCCATTTGCTCGAGTTCTTTCTATTATGTGCTAGTTTGGAACGGTCGTCAAACTTGTAGATATTTGGAAGTGGAGGTGCTTAGAAAACGACCTTGAGAGCAACATTTGTTTTTGAAGGTGAAAAGTCCTTCGCTCCAGTCTTTCGTCTCATGAAAAACTTCGAGCGTTGCTGCTATGGAATTCACAACACTCGTGGGAGATCGCAAACAATTGACGTCATATGAATACGAAGCAGTGTTGATGTTGCTGAATGAATTAATGTATGAATGATGTTTCAGAACCATCAATTGGCTATCTATTTCGTAGGCGTAGTGACAACACGATGAACGAGAACAGAAGGTGAGTTGACCGATGTCAGCCGATAGCAATAGTAGAACTACAGATGTCAATCAAAAGTGTATTTCATGGGCAGTGGACAGTTTTTGTTTCTCTCCGCTCCAGGCCGCGGGCGTCCGCGATTGAGGCGACGCACACTGGTTCAATCGGGCCTTGGTCATAATTGCAAATGCGAGTGGATTTGCGTAAAAAAGGGTATCAAGGTTTAATCAGGCTAATATCTGGTCATAATTGTAAATGCGAGTGGATTTGCGTAAAAGTGGGTATCAATGGGTTTTTGAGGTCGCTGAATTTGAATATCATAAATAAATTTCTAAATTCAAAATAGAGCTTGAAAATGGCGGATCTACACATTTTAAAAAAGTGCATAAAAATATACATATAGGGTTCTGGAGATCACTGAGTTCGAATATCGTAATGAAATTTCAAAATTCAAAATGGAGGTTTGGAAATGGCTAACTGACTCATAAAAATAATATGTGTAGAAACATGGATACAATACTTCTCGCGGTCGCGGGTTAATATGTTATCATTCCAAAAAATTATATCACTAATTTAATTATTGAAAGTAATTACAGTAAATACACAAGACTAACATTGTTACGCTCTATACGTTAGAATTCAGCCGCATTAAACATAAAATTATTTGACACTTTTTCTTAAGAACATACTTAACTGATAGTCAAAAGTGTCTTCTGTTCGGAAATACAAAAATAATCCACGAAAAATATTTTAACACTTTTTGTTTAATTTCTCAAATATAGTCGACAGGAATCAATGAATTCGAGTGTTTCAAGCCACGGTATATTTACGAGACCGTGAGGATGATAAAAATGATTGAAATAACGTTCAGGAGCTGAAGTCGTGTACTCCAATGTCTTCCGAAAGAGATTTGCCAAGTTCAGAATTCCGAACGCGCACTTTGAGTTTTGCCATTATGGCCAGGTTTTTGGCCCGATTCAACCAACTGAAGTAAGTGTGCTCGAATGTCTTCCGAACGAGATTTCCCCAGTCAGAATTCCGAACGCGCACTTTGAATTTTGCCATTATGACCAGGCGTTTGGCCCGATTCAACCAACTGAAGTAGTGTGCTCCAATGTTTTCCGAACGAGATTTCCCAAGTCATAATTCCGAACGCGCACTTTGTATTTTGCCATTATGACCATGTGTTTGGCCCGATTCAACCAGAGTGCGGCGTCAGGTGTCGGCTGGCGTAGCAGGCGCGCGGCCCGTCCATTTACGTCCTCCTCCATATGCATACTCGTCCCTACCTATTGCGGCCACCGCAAGGCGCGAGGCGGGCGGCGAGGGCACGCGCGTGCCCGTGCGAGGCTGACGCTTCGGCACGCGGCGCGCGTTGCCCTCTCGGCGGCCCCGACGCGCACGCGTGCCGTCGAACGCGCGCGTGCCGGTCGTGACGCCGCTTTAAGGCTCCCACAGACCGGCGCGGAAGATCCGCAGCCTACGCGGATTGGCAGATTCGCAGCGGAAGTTTCACGTCACGTGTTGCCTTTGAGAATTTTCAGTCCTGCGCGACAGGCGAGCGTCGCGGCAACGGATTGGCAGCGTTTAATCGGCGGGGAAATTTGTTAAGGCTCCCACAGACCGGCGCGGTTGATCCGCAGCGGGTGCGGCGCGGAAAGTTCCGAGCTAGACGCGGCCGCGGAATTCGCGGGACCGTTCACACCTGAGCGACGATTATCAGTCAGCGTTTGGTGACGGTTGGCAAGGTCGCTCGAGCGAAGACTCCCGAAGACGGGCGGACTTCCACGAAACTCGAGTTGCAGCGGAAGAAACGCGTCTGACTGCGTTAAAAAATTTCGCCGCCGATTAAACGTTGCCAATCCGTTGTCGCGACGCTCGCTTGCCGCGCAGGTCTGAACGTGCTAAGGCAACACGTGATGCGAAACTTCCGCTGCGGCCAATCCGCGTAGGCTGCAGATCTTCCGCGTCGACTGTGGGAGCCTTTAATCGATGACGACGCCGCGCAGCGCCTGCCGTTTTGTGTGGACGCGGAAGAGATCTGCCCGTGCATTGGCTCGAAGGCGGTGCCCGCCGCGCCGCGTCGGCTGGTCCTGTCGTTTCGGGCTTTTTGGGGCGGGCGTTGAAGTCTCTATTAGTCTGTCGAAACGGGAAGTGTCACTTGGGTTATTATTATTATTATTATTATTATTATTATTATTATTATTATTATTATTATTATTATTATTATTATTATTATTATTTGGCATTTTGTTCGCCGATGATATTCGCCCTTATTGCGAGGAAACGTTATTTTTCAAATGTAGTATCGGACGTTTGCGAGTCATATAAGAAACTTGAGAGCTGTCAAATTCTTATTGTAGTAATTTATTTACAATTTATTTCAGTATTAGGGTATAAATTCTTAGCAGATAAATGTGTTCAGTAATAGTTTGGCACAACATGAAAATTTGAAACTATACTAGAAAATTTGGTTTTATTTTATTTACATGTGTAGGGTGCTTTGAGAAAGGTTTATGCTGGTTGATAGGTGATTAAATCTCTTGTTGGTTTATTGATACGAATATGGAATGCTGGCGTCTAAACAGTGCCAAAACGAGTATCATTCTAGTGTTTCTTTACTTAGTTTGAGTATTTTATTTTTATTTAGCCGCTGAAACTTTCGTTCGGTCGATCAGGAATTTTGTAGACAAACATTAAAGCACAGTCGTTTTAAGTTGGATTACTAGAGAAATGCACTTGAAGAGTTTCATCTATATCTATTAATTTCCGATAATTTTTGCCAAGAATCATTTGTGACAAATCTAAAGGATGAAATTGCGTTCATTGTGTCGTGGTCTTATTTCATTTATAAGTGCGTGATAATGAGAAAATAGTTGAAGTGAATGGATGGTTGCGAGGCCTGTCGTGTTTGATTCTGTCATTCGTTAAATATGTCGTTCAAAGATCATTGCCCTATTAATGTTGAGTTCAGTTCATTTTTGTCAGTTTCTACATATCTAATTTCATATGGTTATTCCGCAATTTTTGGGTAAATATCTTTTCATTTTCATTTCTCGGCTATAAAACTCTCAAAATGAAATATAAGAAATATTAAGGAATAGTGAAAGCAGAAATATACTCTCCACAATTGATTACATCTTTGTGAATTATACAGTGGATGAAACTCTGATAACTGATTGTATTTCTTCAAATTTTAAGCAACAATTTTAGAAGATGTCTTTTAGTTTTAAGAAAGTATTCTACTTTTTCTTGTGCAAAAAGTCTCATTGAACTAATAAAACACTAGATATGATTTTTTCCCTACGTCCCTTTGTTGTTGAACTTCGTTTTTACTTTTCTCCATTTTCGCAACGAAGCATGCATACTTTCACTTTTTCGCTAGAGTATATCTTTCCTCAACTGAGTCATTCATATGTGAACAAGAGAAGCAGCTAGTCATGCCTGCTGTCGTTTCCATTAAGCCGGGCATGCCATCTGTGGGGGCGGAAGGCTACTTACAGGTGGTTTCATATTTTTAGTAGTTCTCAAAGGCAAATGCAGAGATTGTGTTTCAGGAAGATGATAAAGAAGTGTTGAAGAGAAATACAGAAGATAACTGATGGAAACATGATAAAGGAAGAGAAAATGTTGTGGAAGAAGTGAACAGAAGAGAAGTGTAAAAATAATAGGAAGAACAAGAACAGAGTGTGAAAATAATAGGTTTGATTAGAGAGATCGAGAAAATATACAATCTGGGGAAAAATTTGTCGAGTTTGAAAGGAAAGGAAAAGTGAATAGACAGATAAATAAATAGCTAAAGAAATAATATCAGGATAGAGAAAACAGATAAAAAATGTGCTATAAAATATGCGGCAATAGATGGTGAGAAGTGAGAAGCGGAAATGGGGAAAATCAGATGTAAGAGTGAAATGAAGAAAATTGAATGGAAAGTTCAGGAAAGTGAAAGATGCATAAAGATTATTAAATGAATAATGACAACATGAAATACAGCAGAAGAGAAAAACAAAAAATAAGAAATAGAAAAAATCATATGGCAACAAGTGATGAGGAGGGAAGTGAATATCAGAGGACAAAGTTAAAAATAATGAATAAAACGTTAGGGAACGTGATGAAAAGGAAGAATGCAGGAGAAAAGGAATATTGTAGGTGAAGTTGAGGAATGAGAAAGATGAAAGATTATTCAATGAATAGTGAAAAAAATGTGAAATACAATAGAAGCAAAAAATAAGAAATAGCATAACCGATATAGTAACAGTTATGAGAAGGAGAGAAGAGAGTAACACAGGACAAAGTTTAAAATAATGAATAAAATGTTAGGGAAAAGGAATAATATAGGAGAAAAATATTGTAGAAGTAATTCATGAAAGAGAAAGCGGAAAATATATTCAATGAACAGTGAAAACAATGTAAAATATAACAGGAACGAAAAGCAAAAAATAAGAAATAGCAAAAACGATATGGTAACAAGTGATCAGGAGAAGAGAAGAGAGCAACTCAGAACGGAGTTTAAAATAATGAATAAAACGTTAGGCAACGCGATGAAAAGGAATAATGAAGTAAAGCGAGCTGGGAGTTGAATGAGCAGATGGCGGCCACAGTGACGATGGCCCTGAGGGAGGTGGAGGGGGGCAGGGGGGAGGGAGGCGGCGGCGCTTGTGCCCTGTGGTCGGGGGCGTGGCGCTCGTTACAGGCGCGGTGCGCGGGGCCCCTCATTACAGAGGCCTTGCGGTTGCCGCCGCCGCCACCATCGCCGCCGCCCGCTGCGCTGCGCGGTGCCTTCAGCCAAAAGCTCTCTCATCACTGCCACCAGACACTGGTGCGCTTGCGTGCCGGGTAACCAGAGGTGTAGCGGTCAAACTACTCGCCTTCTAACGCAGAGACCGGGCTGCGATCTATGTGGGATTGGAGGTGGATTAAGCGGGTTCGTGCAGGTTTTCTCGGGGTTCTCCCGATTCCCCAGACTCTCAATCCACCCCTGTTCCATCAGCATTTATAGCGTATATTTGTAATGTTTAAATCCATCAAAATAATGTACTCCTACCGGAGATAGCTCAGGGCATCAACTGATGTTACTGCAGTCCTTCTCATCGGGAGGTTCTAGGTTCGAGTCCAAACTATGGCAGGATTTTCGACACTAGCTTTTCAGCTAGGTCGAATTCAGTCGCTGTCTGGAGGAGAATTCTAGCGGCCAGCTGCTCTGATCGGTAGTTTTCCGTGGTTTCTCCGATCAACACCAGGCGAATGCCGGAGCAGTACCCTACCAAACGGGTCACGGACCGCGCGCGTTTGTTCCTACCTCCTCCTTGTACTGGCCTTTCCCCTTACACACACATACACACACACACACATTAATATGCACTAAACTACCACACATGCCGGGTGACTAGTCGGAAGCTTAGAGCTTGTCCCGGTTGGGGTGGTGCCCCGCTGGTGGGAGATACCTGGTTAGAGGAAACCCCGCTAGCCGATGGTAGATCGGCGCCGGATCCAGACATCCAGTGGGAGAAGAACATCGCCCGAGAAAAAAATGAGCTACACTTACGGGACTGATGACCCTAGTCGTTGACGCTCCCGGAATCACAACCAACCAACCAACCATGTCCCGTACTCGTACCTATTTCCACTTACGACCGTAAGTTTCAGAAACTGATAGTGCAAGAATAAAGATCCGTTTTCGTATTATTGTTTGAGCCGGAGAGTCTTGACACACATCAATGCCTCTTGCAATGTTGGAATTCAAGCGGCCTAGTGTTGGAATTTGTGGCACTGAGGCGATATATTCTTTTCCAGAAGGGAATATTTTCAGGACGTTTCCTAGGTTCTCTATAGCCGAGGCTCAGGTTCACTATAACCGAGCTTTTATTATGCTTATTCGTAATGTAAGCAGAACGGGACGAGTGACTCAAGTTCGCTATAACCGAGTGTTCACTGTATCCGAATGCACTATAACCGGAGTGGACTGTATTTCAATTTCTATTTGACAGATGTCCAGCTTCCAAATCTCTTTTTGAGCATTCTCTTGTGAGGAGCTCGTGAGCTTCTTTCCCCGCTGGCGTGAGATTCCTGCGCGCCTTTCACCCGCAGCGCCTGTTTGTTTCTCGAGGCTCCGAGGCCGCGTGCGTGGGCACTGGAGGTGTGGTTCCCCGGCGTTCGGCCTCTGGCTCGTTAGCGTCTCACTGTTCTTGGGCGACACGCCCCCTTCCGCGTACTCAGGAAACGGATTAAGGGATCAAGGAGATTTCCCTTCTCGTGGCAGTCTCCCTGCAGGACGTTTGATGGCCACTTCTCAAGGCGGATGATTGCGTTAGAGATCAGATGTGAGTGAAAATATTTGCAACGTAACGGATTCTGATTTCAAGGGAAAGAAATTATTTCGAGTTATTTGTAATTGCGGTGTAAAATGTGTTTGTTCGTTGTTGTCAACCATTCTCACAAGGATGTCTTAAAATTTGAAGTATTTAAAATATGAGGATACATTTTTAAAATTACGAGCACCTTTAAGGGTATTGTTTTTAATACTATTTCCTTCAATGTCAAAATTCCCCAAACGGTTTTGAAGGTGTAGTTACAATTGTTTTCAGGATACAGGATTCCACATTTTAAAACTTTTTGTCATATATTGTTTTACAATCTGGAATTCTAATCTTTTCTAAAAAGTGTTTTTGAAAATTTGACATCACGAATTTTCTAAATAAGTTATATCATCTTTCTTCAGTGGCACTGTTGTATCTGACGTTTATTTTGCACCTTGAAATTACCAAGTTGAGTAAAAAATGTGGAAAGTGGAACATAAATTAGAATATGATTAGTATCAGATTTCCCTAAATTATACAGAACCAAGGATCACCCTTTCCAAAAATAGACAAAGAAAGAAAAAATGTGGTACTAACCGTTATCTGCCTGAATAACTTTGTAAACAATATCAATACTCGATTTTTTAATTTACAAAAATATTAAAAATGATTTTTTCTGCAAATTTTGAATTGAACATGGTGACATCTTTTAGGATGAGATGGAAAACGTCATGAAGTTCAAATTGCATTTCTGCAACTTTTTAGGTGAAAGATATTCATGAATATCTTCAGCTTTGTTTGCGCATATGGGCACGCTAGGCTGATACAGGGTAATTTGATACGCGTTTATTTGAGACATCCAATGTGACGAAGACTGCAATGGATACGTGTTAGGAAACGTTCGCCCACTGATGTGCAAGTAAAGGCGCAGAAACCGGTACGTGAAATCTGAGAATCGTTTAGCGTGAATCAACTGACAAATCGAGTTTTGAATCCCACGTCCTTGCGAGTCCACCTGTTTGTGCGCGCGTTGATGTCTTCCACTTGACCACGTAGTCGTTTCGCCCACTCTTAGCCCCAAGTGGATCTTTGTACGCTGCACGCAACATCTTATTCGGTACAGCTCATTCTAAACATGTTACTCAGCTTTGGACACAGTAAGAATTTTTCTGTCGTAAATCTGCCAATGGGAGAGCAAATTACTCTGAAAGACGCTCGGAATGATTTGATTTCGATATTAACAGCATGTTCAGGTTTCGAATTTCGTTTCGTAAAATGACAATAATGCTGAGTGAAAAAGAGGTTAGGATAATTTATAATAGGTTATTTTGGCCAGTGGCAAAATACGGGATCGTAGCTTGCAGAGTACTATAAGTAATTGAACACAAGCTTATGTAATTTGAATTAGAGTATTTAATATGACAAGTAACAATTTACCACAAGTTTAATTTTGGTACGTAATTTTGTATTAAAACATGATATAATCTGTTTAATAAATACTAATTACAGCTTAAGTTACCTTCGCTTTTGCTATTTTCATTAACTTCTTTCTGCGCATGCCATTCTATCTACATATTTGTCAACTTACATTCAAGCCTTTTTTGCTAAAGCCCATATCTACACGAGTTTCTTCAAAAGACGGTATATGGCAAAGAAGTTTCTGAAACGGGTTCATTTAAACATTTTTGGAGGGAGAAAAAAACGCCTCGTAAATGAAGAATCAAGTACTTACCGAAATATTCATTAGTGGCTCTTTAGTACGACTGTATACGACATTGATTGAAGGGCTGCGAAAACTTTCTCAGGGGTACGAAAAAAATAATTCTTGCGGTAAAAAAAATTCTTGCAGTAAAAAAAATTCTTGCGGTAGACCACCGTCGGTGAGATTGCGTAGGCGTATTTCGGGATGGGCGAGACAATAAGAGGCCGGCCAGCGATCGGCGGGTGGATGGGAGAGGTGCAAAGTGCTCAGAGCGCGGGGCGAGTCCAATGAATAGGCGTGCGTTCGGCGCCGCGCCTACGCGCCTGGCAACCAGTTTATCGCCGCTTCCCTTTAACGCGGTCGGCCCGCGGCCGCGAGCCCAACGCCCATTCGCGCCCGGCCGTTCCGTAATGCGGAGCCTGGTGGGTGGAGCCCCTCCCCCTGCCGTACTCTCATCCCCGACCCCCGTGCCCTGCCGATTCTCTCTCCTTCCCCGACCCCTCTCTCGTGCCGTCTTCGCATCAACTGATGCCCTGAACTGGAGGTTTTCTCGAGGTTCTCCCGATTCCTCAGACTCCCTTTCCATCAGTGCTCTATCAGCAGTCGCTGTCCTCCGTTCCCTGCCTCTTTCATTCCCGACTGGCTGAGAAGGTTCAAGGCATCAGTTGATGCCCTGAACTAGAGGTTTTCTCGGGGTTCTCCCGATTCTCCAGGCTCTCTTTCCATCAGTGCTCCATCAGCATTCATAGCGTATAATGGTAATGTCTAAACCCATTAAAAGTATATACTTCTACCGGGAGAGATGGCTCAGGGAACTGATCTCACTACACTGCTTCTAATCGGGAGGTCCTAGGTTCGAGTCCCGGCTGTGGCAGGATTTCCGCGTGCCGTCTTTCCTTCCTCTTCCTTGTCCTATCCTCAGCCCTTACACACTTACAGCCATACACGCGCGCACACACACACACACACACACACACACACACACACACTTCCCTGTACCACATGTCGGGAGACCATTCGGGCGTTGGAGCTTGTCTCGATTGGGGCGATGGGAAATCAGCATAAGGAAAACCCAGTAAGCCGATGGATCGGCGCCGGATCTCGCCATTTAGCCGGGAAAGAACGGCGCCATCTTCCACGACAAAAAGAATTCACTACGTTTGGGGAACAGCAGTTGACGGGTTTGGAAACACGAAATAATCAATCAATCCCAACTCCCGATCTCGGTTTCTGTTTCCTCTGCCTTCTGTCACCTACCTGGTTACACCCACACCTCAGGTTCAAGACGATAGATGGCGCGCTGTACAGGGAAGCGCGGGAGTTGACGGTGGTGCGGGCTGGAGGTTATCTTGCTTATGTTTGTAATTAACAGGACAATCTGTTCATTGTCCGTTACACCTTACCTGCTTACTTTGCGAAGAAAAATATGAAAAGAGAACTTCAGCTTTAATATCAGAGAATTGAAAATGTTCATTTCTTAATCACATATCATAATGTGAATTTCAAAATTTTCATTTATGTTTTAACATGACATGGTAATTTTTTTTAAAAATTTGATTAATAATTATCTATAAGTGTTTTGGTCATTTATCTATAAGTGTTTGGTTTATTAGATTCACATAAAGTGCGCGGGAAAGAAACGGGATACTAAAATTGTTTTAACATGTGAACACGGACAATTTGTCCTTTCTCGAAATCTTATTGGAAGCGATACGTCTTTCGCAGACTTCACAAGGAACTATATCTGTAAAAAAGAATACTCTTGAAACAAAAATTGAGGGTGTGTTAGAAAGAAATGTTACTTTGCATAAGCGTTAAATTAAAATATAATTAAGAAATTATAAAAACTAATTAAAAAATATTATAGGTTTGCCTTTCCAGAAAATCCATTCCTAAATTCTGTTAATGATAATTTGCTTTACAATGCAGATAATTTAACTTTTTCAACTGCAATAAGATGGTTTAAAAGATTTGGTTCTGGACTTTACAACCAACTAAAAAAGGTAATATATTATTTCTATAATTTATTGCGTTTTAAATAAAGATATGTTTTTTACAATTATTAAACACGATTTGACTACGACTGCTCTAAAGTTCGATCAAACTACTTGGAAATTACGGCACAGTTAACCACACGCCATGTGCATTACAGAACGCCTCATTGAATTTTCTCCTTTAACACGAGAAGGGCGAACTTTGTAGGATGTGTTCCCTTGTTGGGCTGGTCCGTTACATAAAGTGTACTGACCGCGGAAGGTGGCATAGTGTGTCTGGGTGCAGCGCACGTTCTTGCCGATCAGACAGTTGACGGCGGTCAGACGTGAACTGTGGTCTGTGGTGTCCAGGTAAAGAGAGGTCCATGAAGAGTTTATTCTCGCACGATTTTTTAAAAAAATTATCGTTGAGAAGATTCCACAAAAAAGGTGAAATTCATGTTCATTAATTTATAAAAATTTGTTATAAATGCTTCAGTTTGCCATTATAATCTCCATTTTTCAAAGCAAAGAGAAAAAATTTGTAAGAATGAAATTACGTTTGGTCGTGGGAAAATTTAAAGATAATTTTAGCACTTTATTTTCTCGTTCGGAGTAGAGAGAACGTTGTATAATGCTATGTGAAAAAAATGGCGAATTTTTGGCAGAAATACTCTTATTACAGGGCCCTGGTAACGAAAATGTGAACCAATCCAGTTGCTAAATTTAGAAAAAAATCCTCTACCACGTGGTGTAGCCAGAATCCATATTTTGTGGGTCCTTGTTACTGGAAAATCGAATGACTGCCAAACGTCTGTCCCTCTGTGAACAACGTTGGCGGCGAAACCGTACACCCATTTTCTCCAAAATTAGTATTCCTCAATCGATGTGGCCGGCGTGATAGCCCCTTGAATTTGAAACAGATATTTCACCTTTGGAGGGTACTATACATGAAACCTCTAGGACATATTCCAAATTTTCAAAAAAAATGGCTTCATTTTTTATTGAATTTTTTGTTCCATAGTATGAATGACGTTTAAGAGAGTGGTGCAGGTCTCATGTTCGTTGAAAATCCTTAATTTTTCGAAAATTGCAAAAGTTCAAAATTTTTCCAGTCTTCCTACAACTAAAATATTAAACAGAGAAATGTTTCCCGTAATAAAATCTGTTCTTTAAAGATATATTGTAATATGAGATCTTGTATATTTTTTCGCCTAATTTTGCGTGAAAACATGTGCGATTAAATACGTGTTGTTTTAGCACCACTAGTTTTATATACATATATGCATTGTAATATCCATGTCTTAATGTTGAACATGCTTAATTCACTTTATACTTTGATTTGAAGGACGACTTAAAAAATTATACTGAAAATGATAAGTGTTTAAAATAAAAAATAATACATGTTCCGATTATTTTGATGTATTTGTCGCCACACTATATACAGCAGGTAGTTGAATTTTGTGCTTGTTGGCCAACGAATAATTTTCGTCGAGTCCATTAA
This sequence comes from Teleogryllus occipitalis, assembly GCA_011170035.1. Classification (NCBI taxonomy): domain Eukaryota; kingdom Metazoa; phylum Arthropoda; class Insecta; order Orthoptera; family Gryllidae; genus Teleogryllus; species Teleogryllus occipitalis. The sequence continues at coordinate 14,979 of BLKR01000630.1, read as the reverse complement.
GCAATCACAAAGAAAGCGATGATGTGACGTCAATGATGTGATCGCACGATAGTATCGCGATCGGTGAAGCGAACGAAGCTGACAGAATTGCCTACATGCTACCGGTTTAGAACGCTGCGAGTGCAACAGTCAATTGAGACACTTGGCATCGTGCCCGACATCTTGAGCAGACGTTCCCCAGCTGCTCTGCGCGTTGCAGACGCCGAAGCCACTGGTTACGGTTGCTTACGACTACATGGGCGATGTTATAATTTCACGCGAATCACTCTGAGGCAGTGAAATACGACTGGCACACCAGTTACTGGCATTCTCGAACTTTCTGAAGGCTGTTCGCTTGTTATGTAGGGTTAACTGTATTAACGAAACAAGTGTTTAGGGAATATTGCGTTGGACTGCATTTCAAAACATGAGAGTAGGTCAATTTTGTGTTTTTTTAAATAAATCGAAATAACAGTTGGTCTTCTTTAATACCAACGAGTCTTGTTGTACATATTATGATAATGTTCTAGGAAGCTAAAATGGATTTGAGAACTAATTGTTAGTGCTTCTTACAATATTATTTTATTCTTTCTGCTTTGGTCAGTCAGTCTAAAAGATATTCCTATATCGCTGTATTTTGCCCAGCGAAATCTGTTTAACTGTATTAACAGTTAACTGTATTTAGGGTAAACTGTATTAATGAAAGAAGTACTCAGGGAATATTGCATTGAAGTGCATGTCAAAACATGAGAGTTTGTCAATGTTGTGTTTTTTTATAAATTGAAATAATAGCTAGTCTTCTTTAATACCAACGAGTCTTCTTTTACATATTATGATAATGTTCTGGAAAGCTAAAATGGATTTGAGAACTAATTGTTAGTGTTTCTTACAATATTACTTCATTCTTTCTGTTTAGGTCCATCAGACTACAAGATATTCTTATATCGTTGTTATTTTCCCAGCGAACATCATGTGGGATCAGCATTTGTGAAAATAATTGTAGGATTCTTTTCATTTAGTAATTTCCTTGTTTATTGCTCCGATCGCATGCAGAAAAGGTGAATTCTGTGACTCGGAAGGATGATTACAAAAATTAAGGGGCGAAGATCTCAAATATCTGGAAAATGCCGCGACCTAGGCAGTGTTAATATTTTGACCCCAATGCCGCAATGCCACAAAAAAAGACCAAGTAACATCAACTAAAGAGATAAGCTTAACGGGCTTTCGGCAAGGATGCATGTGTGAAGCAGGTTCTTTCCCGCCCACTATGCAACGACTCATAGCATAGCGGCCACAATGTTAACTTTCCATTTCTGGGTACTGCGGTTGAAATCTTGGATGACCCAGTAGAATGTAATCAATCAATGAAATCTTATTTTACGTGGCGAAGCTCAGGCCATCAGGACTTCTCTTCCGCTTGACAACACAAAGCTACGTTACTATCGCCATCCAGCAGAGGAAGAAGCTATCACTCGGGCGACGAAACAGGATATTTGAATTGAGCTCAAGAGTCTTCTCAAAGGCAAAGAAAAATTAACGAGAAATAAAATAGCAGCCAATATAAAAAATTCAATTGTTTGTTTGTTTCTGGGTTAATTTTTCTTTCTAAACAAATATAATTTCTTTTGTATATAATAAACAATTATCATGTTTCTGAAGTGTTTCTATGCTTCTGCAGTGCACATTTTTGCCTAGAAAACATTTTTTCAAACCAACATTTGAGAGCTTATTGCGGTTCAGCCATTCAGAACATCCAAGTACTTTATTAAACAAAATATGATAAAAATTATCTTAAGAGTTCATATTCCAAATTTTTATGTTTCCTCTCCGGAGATTCTGTATTCTGTCAAGCCGTAGCATTCTCTGATCAACACGAGGCGAATACCGGATCAGTACCCTAATAAACGGGCCATAGACCGCACGCGATCTTTCCTTCCTCTTCCTTGTCCTATCCTCACTCTCCCCCACACACATATACTTACACTAACATGGTCAGGGACTTAGAACTTGTCCCGTGTTGGGCGGTGCCCCGCTGGTGGGAGATACCTGGCTGTTGAAAACCACGTTAGCCGACGGTAGGTCAGCGCCGGATCCAGAGCGGGAAGATCACCGCCACCTCCCGATGAAAAAACAAGCACTATACTACCACACATGCCAGGAGACCGGTCGGGGACTTAGAACTTGTCCCGGCTGGGGAGGTGCCCCGCTGGTGGGAGATACCTGGTTGGGCAAAACCACGTTAGCCGACGGTAGGTCGGCACCAGATGTGACCGTTTAGCGGGAGAAGACCACCGCCATCTCCGAAGCAAAAAAACGCACTACACGAACGGGACTAATGACCATAGCAGTTGACGCGCCCGGAATCACTAGCAATCAATCAATCAATCAATCCAGCCGTAGCAACGTGCCGTCGAGTTTCGTTGTGCATCCAGCCTTGCGGGGCGTGCGTGGTTGCGTAGGCGCGTGCGTGCATCCAGACTCACGGGGCAGCGCGTCGATCGGAGCGACTAGTGGCCTGGCGGGACGGTGGCGTGGCGTGGCGTGGCGTGGCGTGGACGTGGGCGTGGCGTGGGCGTGGCAGGGGCGTGGAGTCACGCTAGCCAGGCGGGGGCGTGGTGGGAGCGTGGAGGGGGCGTGGGCGGTAAGGTGGGACGTGCCGGGGAGGGACATGGCGTGGCGGAGGCATGGCGGGGGCATGGCGAGGGCGTGGCGGGTCGTGGGCCTGGCGAGGGCGTGGCGTGGCGGCGGCGGGGAGTCGCATGGCGGATGCGTGGCGTGGCAGCGGCGGGGAGTGGCGTGGTGGCGGCGGGGAGTGGCGTGGCGAAGCTTGGCGTGGCGTGGCGGGGAGTGGCGTGGCGGGGCAGGGAGTGGCGGGGCGGGGTTGTGCGTGATGGGGCTTGGTGGGGGAGGGGGGGGCGTGACTGTGGCGGTGCGGGGCCGGGGTTGGGGGCGGCTGCGGCTGCACTGGGGCTTCGCTGCCACCGATCCGCGCGGGTCGCTTTCGCTCATGCCCCCTGCACCCGTCACTTACGCTCCTCGTCTCCCTGCCACCTCGGTTTTTCCTTTTTCTTTTCGTGTAAACCGCACGGAGAGGGTTGCGTGTGTGTAGCATGAGAAGCATGGCCTTGTTGACACTGCTTGCAAGGAACCGATCCTGTGAAAATCATTTGTTCCACAGCTCTATTGACTGCGCAATATATTACATTGCCTTACATCTTTTATCTCGTTTAAATTATATCTCATAATATTCTCTCTCTCCTTTCCTTGCCATTTTTTCCTTTCTCGCTACCGCTTACGCAGTAGAAAGTTACGTAATGCTGCGCGAAAAACGGCGAATTTTCGAAAAAGACTCTTATTACTGGACACTGATGTACAAAATTATTACGAACTAATAACAATTCTATAATAATTACAAATGCATCCTTAAATGTAATGAAAAGAAATAACATGTAAGGCATGCTGCTTCAGAAGACACCGATATTTCCAAAAGAGATTATTCATAAATATATTTTCATCAATCTAAAAATATTAAACAGGGGCTGAAAATTATGTCTGTACCAATACGTTAGTTCTGAAGAAATGTGAATAGAACTTACGAGTTTTAAGTTATTTTTAAAACATTTTTAACGCGAAACGTAAAAGGGACGTAAATTTATAATACGTTTAACGTGAAAAGTGAAAGAAACTCTTTAGTTTTGAAACCTCTCTTTCATTTCAATAGTAACATTACGGTTGAAAATACACTGTCTTTCGCGATGAGAGTTTTGAATGGAGATGAGGAATTAAGGCTCCCACAGAGCGACGCGGAAGATCCGCAGCATACCCGGATTAGCCGCAGCGTACGTTTCGCGTCACGTGTTGCCTTGTGAGCACGTTCAGACCTGCGTGGCAGGCGAGCGTCGCGACAATGGATTGGCAGCGTTTAGTCAGCGGCGAAATTTGTAACGCAGTCAGACGCGTTTCTTCCGCTGCAGCTCGAGTTTCGTGGAAGTCCGCCTGTGTTCGGGAGTCTTAATTCCCCTCCGGATCGAGCGACCTTGTCAATCGTCACCAAACGCTGATTCCTAATCGACGCTCCGGTTTGAACGGTCCCGCGAATTCCGCGGCTGCGTGTAGCTCGGAACTTTCCGCGCCGCCCCCGCTGCGGATCTATCGCGCCAGTCTGTGTAAGCATTAAAGGTCTCGAGCTGCAGCGACTTGAGTTGCAACGGAAGAAACGCGTTTGACTGCATTACAAATTTCTCCGTCGATTAAACGCTGCCAATCCGTTGCCGCGACGCTCGCCAGCCGCGCAGGTCTGAACGTGCTCATAAGACAACACGTGACGCAAAACTTCCGCTGCGGCCAATCCGCGTAGGCTGCGAATCTACCGCGCCAGTCTGTGGGAGCCTTTACGTGTGCAAACTTGAGCCAGCAGGTCTGTCGACCACTCGTTCGCTGGGTGTGCGCTCGGGCGGGCCACGCGAGCGGGGCGGGAGGTGGTCCGCCACGCGCCGTGCTCTAGGGATTACGGCGCCGCTATCACGACGCGTTAAATAAATGGAATTAGGGATTAGGCCCCCGCGGGCGGCGGCGGCGCAGCGGTCGAGGATAAGGGCACAGCTCCGCGCCGCGCCCAATTACCGCCTCGCGAGGTGTCCGCTCCGGAGCGCGGCCCAGCTCACGGAGCGCATTGCGCATGCCTCTGCAGCAATGGGGGGAAATGCTTTGATTGATTCATTGTTAGTGATTCCGAGCGCGTCAACTACGGAGGTGTGTGTAGTGCATGTTTTCCCACAGGAGATGGCGGTGATTTTCCCCGCTGGTTGGCGAGATCCAGTGTCGACCTACCGTCGGCTAGCGGGGTTTTCTCAACCAGGTATCTCCCACCAGCGGGGCACCACCCCAGCCGGGACAAGTTCGAAGTCCCCGACCGCCCTCTCGTCATGTGTGATAGTGTAGTGCATGTTAGTGTAAGGGATGAGGATAGGACAATGAAGAGGAAGGAAAGATCGCGCGCGATCCGTGGCCCGTTTGTTAGGGTACTGCTCCAGCATTCGCCTGGTGTTGTTCGGAGAGACCACGGAAAACTAACGATCAGAGCAGCCGGCCCCTAGAATTATTCTCCAGACGGCGACAGAATTCGACCTAGCTGGAAAACTAGTGTCGAAAATCCTGTCGCCGTCGGGACTGGGACCTAGGACCTCCCGGTCAGAGGCAATGCAGTAACATCAGTTAATGCAATGAGGCACCTATCCCGGTGCAGAAATGAGGGGAAATGCTAGGCAAATGGGAGGGAGACTGCATATTCCAAACGGAATAAGCGATGGGACGGCTTTGCCGGGCATTCGGGGCTTTGCCATCATTATCAGTCTACAAATATAAATAAAATACAAAGTAAATGTGTAAAAATTATATCATTAAAGGCAATGATGCAAATAATCGAAATGATGAAACGCATGGCTGTTTATTTGCGCAATTCCAATAAGATTGCGAAAATAATAGTTCTCTTGATATATTAGTCTATGCAATGTTACATACTCAATATTACTATCCCTTTGTTCAAGATTCCTTACCAGTTGTGATTTCCATTTTAAATGACTCTATGTAGAGTGTTTGATGGTTGATTGCTTAGACTCTAGCCTGTCAATCTTTTTATATATGCAAACGTCCATGGACCAATGGACTTGGAGAATTCATTCCTGGCAAACTCATGTTGTAAGTCAGTATCGTGTTGAACACTTTTCTGTTCGACTAACGAATTTAGTCATCGTATTTCTGTGCCACCATTGATTCCATATTGTTATATCAAACAATATAGATTGGCTTTCATACCAAAATGGTGATAGTTGGTACCATCAATAAGAGGCAGAACTTTTTTGAATAACTGATTTTATTAAATATAATTTTTATTAATAAACTGTACTTAATATTGACGTTCAATATAATTATTGAGAAAGCTGATATTTTGGAATGTACAATCTAATACAATAACTGTGCGAGAGCTCACAAAACAGTATTCTTTAAAGCATTACAAATTTTAAATAATTCTATATAATTTAAAATTGCATGAATTTGCACCTTTCACTGTCAACATTCACACCAACAACTGACATCAAATATTTAGTAAGGTATGGACTGCATCTCATATTTTCAGCTAGTGCAATTTCACAATGTTTTGTTTGCTAATCTCTCCATAAAACCGTCATGCAAACGAAATCTTTGTTCTTTGACTGACATTTACTATAACTGTTTTTTAACCAAGGACTATGCTAAACCTGCTCCAACACGTACTCAAGTGGTAAATCATGTACGCCTTCGAGGATTACTATCGGGGAGGTGTCGAAATGCAGTGAGCGGGATTAGGTTCTTGCGTCGGGCCGGTTTTCGTTGGCACCTAGCGCGCTATCGAACCAATAATCTCGCACCACGAGAGCACCATTTCGTGGTATTTACATACGCGAAGGCGCTGCCTATCAGCAAACAGCATATCTGCGACGCGCGTGCTGTCTTTCGAACAACAGTGACAGTTCGACAGAAGTATGTACGGTCTTATGCTATCGATCCACTGTCTATTTTAATGGTCAACACTGAACCTGATTGCTGTGCAGTTCTCTGAATAACATTTCTCCGAAAGAGGATTACATTATGTACGAGGTAGTAAATTGTTGGTATACAAAATTCAAAAAAGGTAAAATAGATTTTTGGAAGTTTAATGCTCATTAACTTTTCCTTACTGGTGATATTAACTGAAGTTAATATTTTCAACTTGGAACTACCTGTGATCTAAATGTGAATTCAGTAAGTCAATCAAATTCTTGACGTATCTTACTGGAATTTTTTTATTTCTTATACACTCTACTTCATGTGTAAGGAAACAAATTAGATACAAGTATTTTCGTAGAATGCACATTGCGGTATCTTCATACTTGTTATGCCATCAAAGAATTAGGGCTTTGTGCAATTAAATGACCTGGGTATGTGTAGCTTACAGACATTTTCCTCCTCTTCGTCTTGTGAAAGATATAACTTGCTTTTTTAATAATTTGATGAAAATTAACAATTCCTGGCAAGGTAGTATTGAGAACTTGTGCCTCGCGACCGATACCATTACCTCCGCCCTGTAGTTTAGACGGGACTAGAGAATTTTCTGTTTCGGCATATTTCTTGTCAAGCATAGTATTTATGTCCAGAACAATTGTCCCATGTGAGACTAACGGGCTGGGGGATTTTTCTGATGGGAATTAAAAACAGGGGGAAAACATAAAAAGTAATATCTCATTGTCTTAGCTTCCTTCGCTAGAAAAAGATAGACATTTTTATATCGTGTCCTAAGTTTTCTTATTTAAAAATTGTGTGTACCTTCTCGGTTCATTAAACAATTACAGTCATCTTTAAATTGGCATTAACATACCTCCTTCGTGACGTGTGTACCAGACGAGAGCACCATAGATTGTAATGTTCCTGAGTTATGCGCGACGCACACAATTATCCGGGCATTCAGCCTCACATTCCCATGCACGAAACTGGTAGTGCCGCTTATAGTTGTGCACTCTATTCGTGCACTCTCTTATAGAAACAAACAGACCGACTGCTGCTAACGTTACTGAAACGACGCGTGGGCTGGTGGGTTTCAGCTGGTGCGGCCGATGGAGGAGAACGAGGAATTTTCGCGATGTATTCAACAGCGGGTTTTCTGGAACTTACTATAATTACAAGTATGTTATTCCTCCATTTTTCGTTTTTCCCATAAATACGTCAGATTTGTATCGTGCAAAGTTGGCGAACTTGACCGGGAGGTCCTAGGTTCGAGTCCTGACGGCGGCAGGATTTTCGATACTAGCTTTTCAGCTTGGTCCAATTCAGTCGCTGTCTGGAGGAGAATTCTAGCGGCCGGCTGCTCTGATCGGTAGTTTTCTGTGGTTTATCCGATCAACACCAGGCGAATGCCGGAGCAGTACCCTACCAAACGGGCCACGGACCGCGCGCGATCTATCCTTCCTCTTCTTTGTCCCATCCTCTCCCCTTACACACACACTTACACTGACATGCACTACACTACCACATATTCTGGGAGACCGGTTAGGGATTTAGAGCTTGTCCCAGCTGGGGTAGTGCCCCGTTGGTGGGAGAGTCCTGGTTTGGGGGAAACCCCACTTGCCGACGGTAGGTCGGCGCCGGATCTCACCATCCAGCGGGGGAAGATCACCGCCATCTCCCGAGAAAAAAACATGCACTACACTAACGGCACACCGACAATGAATCAATCAATCATTCAATCAATCAATCAATTAATCAATCAATGTAGTGAGTGGCTAAGCCCAGTGGCGTGCGTCTCGAGCGGCCCCGCGGCGTGGCTGGCGGCGCCCGCTGGCTCGCAGCTGGCCGCGTGGAGGCGTCGCGCGGGTGGCGTGGCGCAGGGGCACGGCGCGGCGCAGCCTTTGCGGCGCCGCTGCCGGCGGTCGCACGTTTTTGTGCGGGTTTTTCCCCTACGCGGCGGGGGAGGCGGCGCCGGCGCCTCAAGAGCTCTCCGCAGCGTCGCGCCTCGCTTGGCCTGCGCGTGGCGCGGGCGGCCCGTCGCCGCTCGCCTGGAACGTCGTTGGGCCGACGTCGGGCGAGTAGAGCAGCGTTTGTATGCTGTAGAGGATACTACTTGATTTTTTTAGTTGCGTGTTTGTACTGTGATTTGATCGATTGGTTGTTTGGTTGACTGGTTGGTTGGTTGGTTGATTGTTTGGTTGATTGATTGTTTAGTTCATTGATTGATTTGTTGATTGTTTGGTTGATTGATTGTTTGGTTGTTTGTTTGGTTGATTGATTGTTTGGTTGACTAATTGATTGATCGATCGATTTATCTGTTGATTGATTGTTGATCGATTAAATGGTTGATTGATTGGTTTATTGATGTTTCCGGACACGTCCATTGTTATGGTCATTAGACCCGTTAGTGTAGGGTTTTATCCTGGGAGGCTTCCTTCCCCGCTGGATGGTGAGATCGGGATTGGTGGCTCAGGGCATCGACTGACGTCATTGCAGTGCTTGTGTCTGCGAGATTCTGTGTTCGTGTTGTGAAGGTGGCAGGTGGCTAGCTTGTCAGCTAGGTAGAATATAGTTACTGTTTGGAGGAGAACGGTAGCTATACCGGCTAGCTGGTCTGTTCGATAGTATTCTGTGATTTCTCCGATCAATACCAGATGAATACCGGAGCAGTATTCCAAAAAAAACAAAAAACACATATGTTTACATTCAATACACTTCTACACAGGCCAGTTGTCCGGTCGGAAGTTTACAGCTAGTTCCGGCTTGGGCGGTGACTCACTGGTTGGTGATTCCTGATAGAGGGAAACCCCTCTAGCTGACGGTAGATCGGCGCCGAATCTGACCATCCAGTGGGGAAATATTACCACCCCTTTCGAGCAAAACGCATGCACTACACTTCCGGGACTAATTAGCTTAGCAATTGACGCCGCGGGAATCATTAATCAATGAATTAAACCACCTGGATGGTGAGATCCGGCGCCAATCAACATGTTGACTTGCGGGGATTCCCTCTGGGGATTTCTTAGCGAGACACATACCCAGCCAATGGAAGCCACAAGCTCCCGACATATGCAATAGTATAGTGTACAGAAGTGTGAGGGTAAGTAAAGGTAGAGGATAAGAAAGAATATTGAGTACGGTTCATGGCATATTTGTTTGTGTACTGCTCTGACACTCCCCTGATGTTGATCGGAGAAACCATGAAAAACTACCGATCAGAGCAGCTGACTGCTAGAATTCTCCACCAGAGAGGAACTGAATTCAATATTCTTATCTTCTTACTATCAAAAATCCGCGTCTACCGGGAAGCGAACCTCGGACCTCCCCGGTCACAGTTGCTGCAAAAAGGGCGGCAATGGTGGCTATGAGCTAATCTCATCCGGTCTTGCTTAGCGAACGGGACACTTCATTCTATCTCCTGAATGTTGAGGAATTGAGAAAAGTATAGGGAGAAAGTTCTCAATGTATTGCGCGTTGTTGTTTGAAATTTTCCTAGCGGAATCTCTTGGAAGTAGACGCAGTTTCTACATTTTGAGTTTTAGCTAGGAATTCAGATTATAAATTGCGTTTTCTGAAAATTACTCCTACACACCTTCATTGTGGGCTCTTTATCATTTACAAGCTGAATGATTTTCGAAGCATTGATGTGGCACGTGCTACAGTACAGATTGATCAAATTTAATATTAAAAGAATTAACTTAGAATTATAAAAATGAAATGTATTCAACCATAAAATGCATCAGTCAATCGTGATCAAATATTTTGAAACGGAATTTTCATTTTTTTCATTTTGTTAAAGTCTTAATTGAGTTCTTAATATGAAAAATTTTCATGGTACGCTCATTTGAGAATTCTTCTCCAATCATGCCTCAACATGCCATGATTACTCAATAGACATAAAGAGTCGTTGGTGTGTTTAAGTGTTTTACCTAACTTTGTATTCAAATATGTTAACTATACTCGTACATTCAATATCTTATCATTTTACTACTGAACTAGCATTAAAACATCTGTATATGAACCTACCTTGCTTTCTTCATGTTTATCCGCAGTCTCGGCTTTTCTTTTTGCTGGTAGCTGCTCTTTCTTCTAGCTCTTGAACTCCTTCACTGGATGGACTACTTCGAGGCTTCTCTCCGATGATTTTGTTAAAGTGCATTGCACACCCGAGAGGGAGCCGGCTTGAGGGGTCCCACGTCGGTTAGTGATATACTGATATCAGCGCGCAGCTCTAAAAGCTAAGCGACCTTCCTTGCGGGCTCGCCCTAGCAGAGGATCCAGGAGTACCCTCACTTTTCTTCTGCTCCAATTTCCCCGAACCCCTTGATATCGACATTTTAACATCAACAAAATAAAAAACCAAAACATATTTTTCCCCAAACCTTCGTGCAATTACAAAAGGATGAAAATTATCGAATAAAATGAAAGTCCAGTAATTAAACGTATATTATTTGTTAATCAGATGTTGGAACTACATATTCTGTAGTTGGTTAGGAAATAAAATTCAATAAATTTAATATATTACGTTGTTATTTCAACACTTGTGCCTAATTTGATTTGTTTCTTCTCCTTGAATTGATTGAAGTTTCCGCGACTCAAGTCCTTCCCCAAACTTTATTCTTTTCTCAGCTCATTCTGTTAGTTCTTAACTCTCTCTCTCTCTCTCTCTCTCTCTCTCTTCACTCCTCTTTACCATCCAAGATCTAACTCCATACAGTTTACTCTTTCTCTTCTCGTGTTTCTTTCCCCCTTTACTCATTTTGTCCTAGCATATTACTTGCTCTTTCTTTTAATTTCGTCTAGTCTCTACTATGAGCCATAACGACACTTGTCCCTGATTCGTTTCTTCCTCCAGTCTTTCATCGCAGTGCCACGTGGTTCTCCCATTTCACCCCGCCTCCCCCAGCTTCCTCGCCGGCGAGCGGTCGAGCAAGCAGGCGGCGGCGGCGGCGCCTCTGCAGCTGAGTAAATGGCTCATTAATCTTCCGATCTCGGCCGCCCCACCCGCGCTCCACGCGACAGAGACTGCGGCGGAGGCGGAGACGATGGTGGGGCGGTGATCGTGTCAAGGGAGGTGAGGGGGCGGTGTCAGGAAAGAGGATGGATATGATGTTGGTGGTGTTGGTGGCGAGGGCGTTGGCGGGGGTGTTGGCGTTGGCGGGGATGCTGGCGTTGGCGTTAGCGTTGGGTTGCCGGTGGACTTCTCGGTGGTGAGAGTGGGGGCGTTGTCGGGGGCATGCCGGTGGCGAGAGTGGGGGCGTAGTCGGTGGCGTTGTCGGTGGCGTGGTCGGGGGCGTTGTAGGGGGCGAGAGTGTGAGCGTAGTCGGTGGCGTTGTCGGTGGCGTTGTCGGTGGCGTTGTCGGGGCGACTGTCGGGGCGACTGTCGGGGGCGACTGTCGGGGCGACTGTCGGGGGCGACTGTCAGGGGCGACTGTCGAGGGCGACTGTCGGGGGCGACTGTCGGGGGCGACTGTCGGGGCGACTGTCGGGGCGACTGTCGAGGGCGACTGTCGGGGGCGACTGTCGAGGGCGACTGTCGAGGGCGACTGTCGGGGCGACTGTCAGGGGCGACTGTCGGGGCGACTGTCGGGGGCGACTGTCGGGGGCGACTGTCAGGGGCGACTGTCGGGGGCGACTGTCGGGGCGACTGTCGGGGAGCGACTGTCGGGGCGACTGTCGGGGGAACTGTCGGGGGCGACTGTCAGGGGCGACTGTCAGGGGGCGACTGTCGGGGGCGACTATCGGGGGCGACTGTCGGGGGCGACTGTCGGGGCGACTGTCGGGGCGACTGTCGGGGGCGACTGTCAGGGGCGACTGTCGGGGGCGACTGTCGGGGGCGACTGTCGGGGGCGACTGTCGGGGAGCGACTGTCGGGGCGACTGTCGGGGGCGACTGTCGGGGCGACGTCAGGGGGCGACTGTCGGGGGCGACTGTCAGGGGCGACTGTCGGGGCGACTGTCAGGGGCGACTGTCGGGGGCGACTGTCAGGGGCGACTGTCAGGGGGGCGACTGTCGGGGGCGACTGTCGGGGGCGACTGTCGGGGGCGACTGTCGGGGGCGACTGTCGGGGGCGACTGTCGGGGGCGACTGTCGGGGGCGACTGTCGGGGGCGACTGTCGGGGGCGACTGTCGGGGGCAACTGTCGGGGGCAAGTGTCGGGGGCAAGTGTCGGGGGCAAGTGTCGGGGGCAAGTGTCGGGGGCAACTGTCGGGGGCAGTTGCGGGGGTGGGGATGGTGTTACTGGTGGTTTCGGGCACGGGGCGGTGTTGGTGAGCGTGGTCGTGGATGGGGGGAGTGCCCGCAGCACGGTGTCGCTCTGCGAACCTTAATGCTCGGATCGCTCCCTCCACACGCCCACTCTCCCTCTGCCTGCCGACGCCGGTCTTCGCCCTCTGAGCAAACAGATGGCGGCGGCGCGGGGTCATGCTCTTGTTAGTTTTGGGTCTTTTGTTGGTCATCGTGAACGTTATGCGTGGAAGTTACTGCCGCCTTCAGTTTCTTAAACGCTTTTCGTTTGCTTCCACTTCTTTTGGGTTGTAGACAAACTGTAAAATTCACAAATTAAATGAAGCAATACCACCTATTTAGGATGCTTCAGAGAGCGGATGTTACAAGCATGGTAGAAAACAGCTAAAATAGCACACATGTGTAGAGAAAAATTAACAAGATACAAAGTGTAAAAGTTCTTATGACACAATACGGTCAAATTTAGCGTCTTTACACCTTGTAGAATTGCAACAAGCATAAAAATGGGTGATCAACACGAAATAATGGATTATTTCATTCTGAGAGTTATTATATTGCTGCTATTCAACGACCGTTAGAAGTCCCAATTCTGAGACTTTGAGCAAATGCGCTGTCAAGCTCTTATTAGCCCTCTAAAACCAGTTGATCCAAAACTAAGTTCAAATGGATTCTCAGCACATAACCGGAATTTGCTAGACTTCCTTAAAAATCGTAGTCACACGAAACATCTTTTCATTATTTGTCCTCTTAAAGGTTTTTGAATGATGTTACCTTCCACCCGTCCTCATATATGATGTACATTAGTTTCTATCCGATATTAATTCTGCTTTTCTTTATCTTATATTATTTATGATTTTTTTAAATGTTGGATATCAATGTTTTAAATTAGTTTGCATTGGCTGCTATTTCTATCTTTTCATCCATTTATGTATGATAAATATTATAGTGTACAACTGAAGAAATAGAAATTGAAACATTTAGATTTATTTATTTTATTTATTTATTTATTTTACGTCAAAAAACAGTTAAAAATGCGTATGACGTAGTATGGGAGAAGTGAATTCTGTGCACATTTTCATCACTCTGTGATCCCTACACTAAGTCATACATTACTTGAATTTTGAATGAAAAAAAAACGCTCCCATGTAATAAAGTCTATTTTCAAGAATAAATAAGCAATAAATTTTGGGCTCTTATCCATGATGTCCTTCGTCAAGGAATAATACTTCCTGCCGCGACAACATGGAAACGATAATTTGAATAACTATATTTCCCACTGAATTCGAGAAGACGTGTACAGATAATGAAGTTACATTTATGTCCAGAAGCAAAACAAAGGGCCATCTCAGCATTTGCTCAATGGATCAGGGAAACTGGACGAAAAACCTGATCGAGATGGGTCATTGACCCACAAGCTGAGATACAATATTTGTTACATATTGTTTAGAATTATACAGTCCAATGGTAAATAATACATTAAATATATCTGTTAAAATTAATGCTACTTTCCTTGTGATGCTCAGTATAGTCTCTAATTGTATAGAAACAATTATGCAGCAGAAACGATTTCACTTAGATGAGTTTGTCAAAACCAAAACAATAAAAGGAATAAAATATGAAAACTCAAAATTTTCGTTTTAATGGTTCTGTGTAGAAATCAATAATTACATCTCAATATTCATTTACCATTGTTAATTATTCTAATTCACAGAAGGTGAAGAAAGGTAGCGGAAATATTAAAATAATATTGCGAAGAGAGTTTCAAGCCCAAAATTTATTTGTTTGGTTTATTAGTAGCAGTATAGTTTTGTACATAGCCTTTGAAGTAAAATACTTTAGTACAATTTTAATTCTGTTGAATTTTTCCAGACGTTTTTCTGTTGTCTTATAACATCTATGTCCTTCATTTTACGGTTTTGACATCCAACTAGGGTAATCTCTTTCTTCTATTATCTGCCTTCGCAATGCAGCTCCGCTCTCCGCGCCATCCATCCCACGTCCGTGGCCTCCCACCCTCCTAAATCAAGCGCGTAATGGCGCGTTTGGAAATGAGCGCTTAATGGGGGCAGCACTTAAATCTGTTAGGCGCCGCTCGCCCTCCCCCTCCCCCTCCCACCTCCCCACCCAACCTTCCTACCCACTTCCCAACTCTCCGACTCCCCACCCCTCCTCCTCCTCCCCTCTCCCCTCCCTCTCCCCTCCCTCGCCCTGCTCCACATTCTACTCCCTCTCCCC